>JAOYMU010000049.1:22666434-22680238 GCA_025802295.1 Psammodynastes pulverulentus
ACGGCCTCAAACGGGCCAAAAATCAGCTGAGAGGCACACGCATGCGCGATGCAGTTAAGGGTGTGTGTGTTGCGCACGCATGCGTGGGAGGCTGGGCGCATTGCATTGGGTGCTGGCACGCACGTGTGCGCACTATCGCATGCGCGCACACTTTCAGCACACCACGACAAAAAGGTTAGCCATCACTGACCTATAGTATCCCAGGTGGCATTGCTTCCCCCAAAGTCACAAGATACATGCCCTTGCAGAAATGTCTTACCTGCTTTGCACTAGCTGCATAAAAAGCTAATTATTCTTGTTTTCTGCTGCCAATGAGTTACAGAGAGATTTACACCTTGCCTTACAGCTTTCTCTGCACATTTTCGCGTCTGTGAGCCATACACCGATTACAAAGGTCGTTCCCACTTTGGATTCCATTGTCCCCGACTGTCGGACAATAAATCATACATCTTTTGCTGTCACCACAACAACACCGTGTTTAAATATTGCTGTAATGAAACAGAGTTTCAGACTGTTATGCAGATGAACCTAACGGGCAGTACTGATGGATACATGCATAAGTAAGTAACTACCATTCTGCTGAAGTTACCTCTGTTTTTTCTCCTCTGTAATCAAAATTTGATTTTTCCATATTCAAAGTTCTACTGAGTCATGAAAGCAGGTAGCAGAAACGTGTTTAATTGCATGCGCAGCTAAAAATGAAAGAAGTAAATAACGCTGGAAAACGAGGAGGAGAGGGAATTGCTGTATTTTCTGCAGAGCAGAAGTGTTATACTTGGCTAATTGCTATTTTAAACTTGTGCAGGCTTTGCATATTAATTACTTCTAATCATTTGTGCTTAAATGGTGAGATGCACTTGATTGCACAATCCCTGGAGCGTAGCCTCTTCGTAACTTTTCTTTTTATATTTTTATTTTAAATCACGCGGCCTTTTTTTTTTTTCTTTATTGCTTCCCCCCTTCCTTGTATTCCCTTTTATTTTTTGGAAATCCCTTTTAAAAACTCTGATTGAAAGCCGACAAAGAGAATAATTGAATTTCACAGCAGATTTGTATATGAAGCAGTTTTCATCCCAACCTAGACTCCAAATTTGCTTCTTAGTGCCTACACTCAGTCTTAGAAACAGCTAAGTAGAGTCTAGTTGGATATTGGGAACTTCCCCATCGGTGTCTCAATTAAGCTAGAAAAAAGTGGGATAGAGATAGTTGTGAATCCACCAGATGGATTCACAACTGGCTGACAAATCGTACTCAATGAGTAGTCCTTAATTGGTCTAAGTCTACATGGAGGGAAGTAAGCAGTGGAGTGCCACAAGACTCTGTCTTAGGCCCAGTACTCTTCAATATCTTCATTAATGACTTAGATGAGGGAATAGAAGAGGAACTTGCCAAAATTGCAGATGATACTAAGCTGGCAGGAATAACCAACACCCAAGAAGATAGGCTCAAGATCCAGATGGATCATAACAGACTAGAACACTGAGCCCTATCTAACAAAATGAAATTCAATGTAGAGAAAAGTAAAGTCCTACACTTAGGCCAGAAAAACCAAAAGTACACATACAGACTGGGTGAAACCAGGCTTAATAGCAGTAACTGTGAGAGGGATCTTGGAGTCTTAGTGGACAACCAGCTAAATATGAGCTTCCGAAAGACTAGTGGGTTAGAGGCCTGCTGGAATGTATCTTATCTTTGCAAAACCAGACTAAACAAGAAGCAGCACCCATATGCATTAATTCTGCTTTATTGTAAGTTGACAGTAAGAGAGTCTTGCAAGTCTGAAAATATATTTCTCTCTGTCTCTTTATAACCCTTTATAGCGCAAGACAATGGGAGGGTTCTTTTTGAGAAGTTTGACATGCCTCCAATCTTTTTGTGGACTGAACTTCTTACCTGACCTGATCCTCTGGCTGTCACTCCTACTCCCTGGCTCACATACCATTTACAGGTGGCTTACAAGGCAGGTTAGCTCTTGGTAAGGTGGCCAAACAGTGCCCTTTAGAAGTAAGACTCCATCTTCAGTTCTAAGCAGCACAGATAGCCCTCAACTGATAAAGAGTTCATTTATTGACCGACGGCATTGAAAAAAGTGACTTCCTACCAGTTTTCATACTTCCTAATTCTTTGCAGCCTCCCCATGGTCACGTAATCAAAATCCAGACGCTTGGCCCCTGACTCATATTTATGACGGTTGCAGTGTCCCAGGGTCACGCGATCCCCTTTTGCGACCTTCCAACAAGCAAAGACAATGGGGAAGTCCGATTCACTTAACAACTTTTGTTACTCATTTAACAACAAATACATTCTGCTACATTTATTGACAGTTGCAAGAATATCATACACACAATGTTGGAAACAAGACAATACCCCTTCAGAAGAGCTAGTAATACAAAAAATACTAAACTCTGCTGAAATGGATAAATTGACCCTAGAGTTAAAAGAGAAAGAAGAATCGGAATGTTATGAAATTTGGGGGAAGTGGTATGATTGGTTAAACAAAAGAAATAAAGATAAAGGAGATATTAAATGAATAAATTTATGTATATAACCGCATATGAATGTATAGAAAAGTAGATACTATAAGATATGAATGTATAAGATAACGATGTCGCAATGAATGTCAAGATATGTACAAGATGTTTTAAAGAAGGAAAAGAACAATACAATTATTACACCAAAAAATTAACCACTGCAGTGATTCACTTAGCAACTGTGGCAAGAAAAGGTGTAAAACGGGCAAAATGACTTAACAACTGTCTCGCTTAGCAACAAAACTTTTGGGGCTCCGTTGTGGTTGTAAGTTGTGGATTACCCATAGTCACATCTTGGTTGGAAAAGGCTATTTTGCATTCCTTCTTCGGTCCCTAGTAATGACCTAGTTCCTATACAATCCGTAGCCCAAATGTGGTTTGTTTAATTTTTGTGAGAAGCCAGCCAATTATAATTTATCCAGTAGAACAAAAACAAGGAGAAGCAGTCTAGAAAGTCAGCACCCATCCACCCTCTTAGAGACTGAAATATTCTGGGGAATATTAAAGGAGAAATGGGGAAAGATCTTAAGGGAGGCAGAAACCAGCCCCAGTCTCCCTGCCCCAAACAGAAACTGAGGAGGCCAGCTTTTAGAAATGCAGATTTGGTAATCCATTCAGAAAGACTGGGCCAGACAGAAACTCCAGATAAGCAATTAGGCAAGACAAGATTAGCTCAGACAAACACCTAGGATTTGTATTTTCCCCTTTTGCCTATAGAGCCAGCCATGACCTCTACATGAACCCATAGGAATTAGAAAAGATATAATAAAAACCCACCCACTCTCAACTCCATTTTGTCAGCTGTCCCAGAATCACATGCTGTTGGTGGTTCTGCTCACAAATAAACCAGCTTTCTTTCCATCCAGCCTCCATTTTATTCCCAGCTTGGAACTGGACCTGGATTTTTCTTCCTACAAGTATAATGCGTGAACAAGAATATTCAGAAACAGACAGCTCCTGATCCTGGCAGAAGGGAAAATTGTTATTACTACTGGGCTGGCCATTGCAAGCTTCTGCTCCTTTAATTTTTAAATTTCCTCTTATAAAGCCATTCCCATTAATGGTCATTCCAGACTAGGTTATTATAGCAAATTCTGTAGCTTAACTCTGAGATGGATTTCATCTCTTCCGCACCTGCTTTACAAGAGATAAATCCTAACCTAGCATAATATAAATGATGCTAGGAAAATGGAACCTGGGGAAGATAACTCTCTAGCGACAGGAAAATATTGCATTGCTCAGAAATGAAAAGCTATTTTTTTTCATTTTAATGCTTTCCCCCCCTCTCCTGGTGCCTGAATAACTCTGATTATTGGAGGTTTGAAGGAATGATTTAGTAGAGGCCAGGATTCAGTTTAGATAAAGTTAATGAGTAATCAGATTTTAAGCCAAGGGTTTCCTAATTCTTGCGTATAGGCTCAGCCAATAAGGTTCTTGTGCTAATCATGTAATGTATGAAAAAGCTTTTTTTAATTGGGAGATTTAAAAAAAAAAAAATACCCTGAGCACACACTAGAGGGCAGCCTGGCTCTTTAGCTGATCCTATTCTAATATGCCAAGTTGGATTTCAAGTTCACAACAAGGACACTAGGACTTTTTGAGGATTTATTTTGTGCAATTACTTTCACCAAAGCAACACCAGAGTTTCTCTTAGTAACTATGAGAAAGTCACATGTTCTCTTCCCAAACCAGCCCTGACATGAAGCAGTCTTGAGGGATGGATTTCGGTGTTTCTCAATCACTCCCAGAATTCCCCAGTCAGCATCTTCAAAAGACCAGAAAGCCATATTTTATTTTATTTTAATTAATTCAGCTACAATAGGACCCAATAAGTAAAAAAAATGGTTTCACTAAAAACGGTTTCTGCAACAAGGGGAAAAACAGGACACCAATGTGGCAAATACATCTGTTGCTCCACTGTAAAATTGGAAGGGAGGAGGGTAACAGGGGTGGGCTGCTACCGGTTTTCACCGGTTCAGGCGAGCCTGTTGTTAATTTTTTAGCCAGTTCAGTGAACTGGTAGTTCCCACCCATGGCTGGCCCTGCCCCCCTCCCCCCTCCCCTCCCAGGAGTCTCTACAATGCATGTTTCGGATGCAGATAACTGCAAGGGTGCGTGCAGAGGCTCAGGGAGGGCAAAAAACGGGCCCCCCAGAAGTTCTGGAAGGCCAAACCCAGGCCCATTTCCAGCCTCCAGTGAGCCTACAGAGCCTGGGGAGGGCAAAAATCCCCCTCCCGCAGCCCGTTTTAGCTCCCAGGGTGGTGCAGGAGGCCGACTAGGCCACGCCCAGCATGGCCACACCCACCCAGCATTTTGGAACCCTGGTGGGCCTCACCATGGGTTGGATTGCGTGACTTCTTCAGATGGCCGTATCTGAGGAAAAAGCGGGAATTGTTGTCACTGAATTGAACATTCAATCCAGCCACACGAGTTTATGAAATGAAAATGTCCACTTTAAAACATCTTGAGATGCTCTATTTGGAACACACACACATAAGTCTTCTGCTTGCTTGGTCTGGTTGAGCAAGGAGTGATAACTCTCTTAACCTTGGCCTATATAATCTTCAGAAGTGGAAAGATTTTGCTTAGCTTTGGAGAGTTTTTTGAAACATGGCAATGAGCAGCAGTCCGGACCAGCAATAAAAGGAATGGGCCTAAATTCCAGTTTTTGAGATTCTGGAGGAGTTGAAAGAATGTCCTGTCTGCCTTGCTTTGCCCTTTCTTTATTAAAAGTCCCCTCGTGTCTGCCATCTAATTGGTCATTTTGAGAATGGATGCTTAGTACGGCCACTTTATTTTGTGAATGAGCCATAAATACTCTCTCTGGACTTTGCTTTATTGAAGGTCAATGGTGCTCAAGGAGAAATCCTAGACTACCAACTGATGTCCTGCATGTTTGGGGCATTAACTCCCATCATTTCTTGCTGTTAGTTACATACTGGAGATCACCGTGATTGAGATCCAAAGGATCCGGTATGTACCAGGTTGCCTTTGAGCTAAATGCTGGAGAAGCACATTCAACTTTGCACAGTTTCTTCTCTAAAATAAAACATCAAGGTGCCTGTTTGTTAATCCCAGCTGGTGCCTTTGACTGCTGTTTAATCCACTTCCGCTATTTCTTTGATGGAATTGAATTACATTCCAGCTTGGCACCAGGATTTGGTGCCCAAGATAGTTAATACTATTTTAAAACACACACACATACAGTGAAGAACAACACAACAACGGCATTAAATTCATATTAAACAAACAGCTCCCACCAAAACGTGTTTAGCAGGTATCTACCAACTGCAGGCACACAATGCTAATACAAGCGGGATCAAAAGTGATCATTCTTAATCTCTGCAGATCACAGTGTGGCTAAAGGCTTAGTTGCCACCCTTATTGTTTTTCTGGTCCTCTGGCAGCCTGGCTCAAAGGGAAGGACCGACCTCTGATGGGGAGAAGGCTTGCTTCCCCCACTTTGTAAGAAAGGCGTTTCCAAGGAAACTGACACTGAACTTGGAGCATTGAATGGCCTTTCCTTTTAGCAGATGCATGAAATCACCTCCCAAAAATGAACAGGCAGACGTGCTATTAAGCTTGTAAAGCGGCTTTTGGCCCCAAGTACCATGTTCTCCCATAATTGTGTTACTTCAGCCTGTCAAAAGTGATTTCCTTTTTTCCCTGCCGTTGCCAACAATCTGACATGGAGAGCACTTGCAAAATTCTGAGACTTCACGTCCTCGTTTCTTGCTTCCTCCGCTGACGGGATCCTCAGCTTCATTATTTTATTCTGCATCATAGTATTTTCCGTATTTCACATTGCAAGGGACCAGGCAGAATAACATTCACGTTCAGGAAAGCACGCCAGTATATTGTTCCACCAGAGAGCTATTTTAAATTTGAGTTTAGGAGTGAATTTACCAATTGTTATTGTGGCTCAGAGTACATCTCTTGTATTTGAACAGAATTTTCAGCCAAGAAGACATTTAGCTGCCGTCCACCTTCAGGGCAAAGCAACACAGTCTTGATTTTTCCTTGTTGCCATGTAATCCATCAATATATTGTGCCATCATCCAGCAGGTAGTGGATGAAACCAGTGGTGGAATTCAATTTTTTTTACTATCGGTTCTGTGGGTGTGGCATCGTGGGTGTTGCACGGTTTAGTGGGCATTACTTGGTGGGCAGGGGAAGGATACTGCAAAATCTCCATTCCCTCCCCACTCCTGG
Source organism: Psammodynastes pulverulentus (assembly GCA_025802295.1). Classification (NCBI taxonomy): domain Eukaryota; kingdom Metazoa; phylum Chordata; class Lepidosauria; order Squamata; family Psammodynastidae; genus Psammodynastes; species Psammodynastes pulverulentus. The sequence continues at coordinate 22,673,178 of JAOYMU010000049.1, forward strand.
AGGAAGGATACTGCAAAATCCCATTCCCTCCTCACCCTACCCCACTAACCTGCTTTCCAGCTCTGTTCTCCTGTGCAGGGCAACCAAAGAAGAGCCAGCTGATCAGCTGGGACTAGGAGGCAGAGAATAGATGGGGGCGGGGCCAGTCAGAGATGGGATTTGCCGGTTCTCTGAACTGCTCAAAATTTCCGCTATCGGTTCTCCACAACTGGTCAGAACCTGCTGAATACCACCTCTGGATGGAACCAAACAATCTTTCCAAGGCAGAATGAAGGAAGAAGTCTCCACCTGAATGTAGTTGAATGATCAGTGTTGATACTCTGTCTGGGCTAAATTATTATTGAATATACATTAGCATCACTTAGAAGGATGCATCAAGAATAGTGGCTCAGGAAATAACCGAAAATGAAAGAAACCCAAATCTAAGCTGAAATTGATCAGAATTATTTCTAGCATCCTTGGGTTTGGCCTTGCCTAGATAGATTCAGGCATTGAAGAAATTAGTCATGTCAGCCAGATGCCGATTTCAAAAGATGACAGCCCATTCGTGCTTGGGGGAGATGGAAGTTGCTACCAGCCAACATCACTTCCACTCTGCTGGTTTTGCTGTATATTCTACAATTTGTGTTGTGGTTACATAGTGGGAGGTTATGGTTGCACTTTTAGCCCTGGATCAAAGGTGCCCCTACAATTTTATTTTTTTGCTGAGAATATTGTTTATGTCAACTTATGTCCTTGATGCTTTCTGAGCTAGGCCAGTTTTCTTGCAAACACTCCATAGGTAACATCACCAGGGCTAATAAGGGAGCAAGGTTTGTTCTCATTTTATGTATTGTACAAGTACAGGCCTGCCCTGTCAGTACTGGTGGGAATGGACTTGGTGGTTCCTTCATTGGGCTGTTGTTTATTGTTAGCTTGTTTGTCTACATGGGTAGTTTCTTGATTGGGGTATTGTTTGCTTCCTGATTATTGGTTTAGTTAACATTAACATTTAATCTCTGCTCATCTGCATGTTGATTGCTGGTGAGAAAGTGTTTAGTTGGGTTTTTATTGTTTCCTTTTTGACTTTTTAATTGTTTCTTTTGAATGATATGTAGCTACTGTTTATCTCTATGTGTCTATTGATGGCCGATTTGTCTGAGTGCTTCCGGGAATTCTCTAATGTTTTCAGACTTGACTTGTCAACTTCTTTTTACCAAGTTTAAACTATCCATAAGGTGGCAAAGAAGGTAAGCAGCATAGTGGCCTAGAAATGAAGACACTCGCTTCCCATTCAGAAGGTTGAGAGTTCAGTCCTAAGTAGTGGCAGATGTCTCTCTTCCAGGGTGCAAAGATCTGCTGTGAATTCTGCATAGGCATCAGGAAGGGCATTTGGTCAGTAAATGCTCAGCTCCATCCAGTCACCTTGACCCTACCCTAAGTTAAGGGATATAGGGCCATAAAAAGGGAGCTAAGGTGGTAAGAAATCAGTAACAAATGATTTTACAGATGACATAAAATACGCTATACACCTTTCTTCTCTCCTTTACAACTTTGATTTTAGCCTGAATAAACAAACTGAATTTCCCGTTTAATGCTAGTAATATAAAATTTTAGTTTATTATACCTCGTAATTTAGAATGCTTGATCTGTTGACCATTTTTATTCTCTCTTGGTTTCATTTCATTTATTTTATGCTGCTTTATTTTATTGTCTACATTCACATACATACCATATCACATCATAACGCTTCATAATTTTAATATCACTAGCAAGTCCAGTGATTATGATGAGTTCTGAATGTTGAAAAGGTTTGCAATTTTGTTTTGGTAATCCTTATAACTTTGTTATTCGTTCATTAATCTATGTCTTAAATAGCTATTCCTACAGTGCTTGTTACTTCATATAATTTAAACGCATCTAGGATCAGGAAGGGCACCCGGCCAGTAAATGCTCAGCTCCATTCAGTCGCCCCGACTCCGTCCTGAATTAAGGGTTTATAGGGTTGTAAAAAAGGGAGTTTTTTACAAAGTAGAGAGTATTTATTTATTAAGGGTGTAGACCTGGGGCAGATAATATCACGGGCAGCAGGAGCCGGACGAATGCAGACTTACCGCTTGGGACCCAAAATTGTGATTGAGAGTGAACTGGAAATGATACGAAGGCTTTACAAACCAATCAAGTCATAGTCAAAGCTGTTTCTGCCACTGCTGGGCTTCAGCCTCAACCACCGTTCTGGTGATACGGTATTTGCTGGTGGATGAACAGGATGCAGTCCGTAGAATTTTGTGCCACCACCACCAATCTTTGTGCAACATCTTTACAAACCAGCAGGGCCCAGGTTATCTAACTACCTTGTAACTAGGAAAGGTGAGGGGCTGCTATCCGTACACTGCCACAGACGATTTGCGGAGAAGCTCTGAAGGCACTTTCTTAAAATGTCGGGGGATCTTTTTCTCATTTATCTCTCTTTAGTTCCGTGCTCCAGAAATCTGTAACAAACCAAGGAGACAGGAAGTGACCTTAGATGGGAGGGGAAAAACAAGAAATATCCGAGTAGAGAAATAAAACTTATTGTGGAACTCAAAAAGGAGATTCGGGGAGTGGTGGTATGTAGAAGCGACCTTGGGAGACGGATGAAGAACACTAGACCAGGTCCGATAAGAAGAATGGAGATCCCCAGTCATCCAGGTCATGGTTGTTTCAAAAGTTTTTTTTTTTCAAAAGGCAAGTGGACTGTTTTTTTTCCTGAGAAAGAAGAGGTTTCACTTCTCATCCAAAGAAGCTTCATCAGTTCTGGCAGAATGGCGGACCTGACGGAAGGATTAGTTCTGACTGTGGGAGGAAGGATCATCTCTTCAGGTAAGAAATAATAATGATTAAATAGATGAGTAGCAAACTCAGACTATAAAATCAGTGGGGAAGAGAAGTACTTTCGGGCTTGCAAGATGGTTGTCCATCTTGCAAAGTAAATCCAGACAAGCAACCTACCTAGAAGGACTATCTCTAACTTTATTGTAAGGTTATGCTAACAGAATCTTGCAAGTCTGAAAGTACATACCCCACCCCCTTGCCTTTACAGCCCGAGAAACTAGGGAGGGTCCTGAGGTTTGCTATGCCCCATTCTTTCTGCAGGCTCAGCTGCCTCTTCTCTGACCGCTGCCTAGTCCACCCGACTAGAGGTCACCCGCACAGACCATTTACACAGGGAATTGAAGTCCAGGTAGGGTCACTTACCTAGGGTCAAAGTTTGACAGTTTGAACAAAGAAGTTGGCCTTTAGAAAGTTGGAGACTAGGGGAGGTGGGAGAAGAGGAAGAGCTAAACTCGAGCTTCTGGAGAAAGAGGGAGATGGGGCTATGAGAAGTAGGTTGAGAGGGGATGTGGTAGACCTCTTCAAATATCTGAAGGGCTGTCCCATTTTAGAAGGTTCGGACTTATTCTCACTTGCTCCGGGGGTAAGACTAGATGGGGGAAAACTACAATGATGTAGACAAAGGACATGATAGCAGTGTTCCAATATCTCAGGGGTGCCCCAAAGAAGAGGGAGTCAAGCTATTCTCCAAAGCCCCTGAAGGCAGGACAAGAAGCAATGGGTGGAAACTCATCAAGGAGAGAAGCAACTAAGGAGGAACTTCCTGATAGTTAGAAGAATCAATCAGTGGGACAACTTTCCCTCCAGAAGTTGTGAATGCTCCAACACTGGAAGGCTTTAAGAAGAGATCAAACAAACCCTTTGTCTGACTAGAGCGGAGGGGGTGGACTAGAAAACCTCCAAGGTCCCTTCCAGCTCTATTATTATTCTATATCCAGGAGCTTTGGGGGAGCCTGAAGCAAGTTCAGGTGAGCCATTTTTCACAGGGGAAAGCTTGTTTTAACCTTCATCGGTCACCTGAAAACAATTCGGTTTGGCATTTGGGAATTTCCACTGGACTGTTTCCCATTTGGCTACACACAACCCCTCTGAATAAAGGAGGTAATATTTCTTTACCTGCCAGGTAAACACTTCAAACCACATACCTGTAGACTTTCGGCTTCTAATTAGGTTCCTGGGTAAGACTCTTAGGCAGGTTTGCTCCATCTCTCTCTTAAAGAAACACCCTGGCCCCATTGTTAATTGTGTAGCATATCTAAACATTGGACTGGAGAACCAGTTCTGCACTGACAAAACTGCGTGTCTTTTTTTACAGAGACGGCTGAAAGCGGACGCCAGGAAAGCGATCGGGCAGCTACAGCTGCGTACGTTAAAACAGGGAGACGAGGTACGAGTCCCACCCAAAACGGATCAAGGCAGATGGATTCAGCCTCTTCGCGGTGCAAGTTGCACCGTCCTTAAAAAACAACAACAAAGGCACCTCCCCAGCCTGTTCTTGTTACGGTTCCAGAAAATAACTATATATCCCTAGTTTGTGGTTGTTTTTTAAGACGCTGAGCTTGTCGATCGAAAAAGATCGGCAGTTCGGAGGTTCGAACCCCTAGCGCCGCGTGACGGAGCGAGCTCCCGTCACTTGTCCCAGCTTCTGGCAACCTAGCAGTTCGAAAGCACGTAAAATAAAATGCCAGTAGAAAAATAGGGATCACTTTGGTGGGAAGGGAAGAGCGTTCCGTGCGCCTTTGGCGTTGAGTCACGCCAGCCACATGACCACGGAGACGTCTTCAGACAGCGCTGGCTCTTCGGCTTTGAAACGGAGATGAGCACCGCCCCCTAGAGTCGGGAACGACTAGCACGTATGCGCGAGGGGAACCTTTACTTTTACTATACTGTTGTAAGGCAGCCTGTTACGCTGGGCCAGTTTGAATCTCCCACCTTGGTTCCTTACCACAAAGAGAGGTCTTTTGAACACAGGTCGGCGTGAAAAGAGAGATCAAGATCTTAATTCGGGGGGCTTGATTTTTAACAATGGTTTCATTGAAGTTTGTTCAGGAGGTGTGACTCCTTCAACGAATTACGCTCGGTTTAATTTCGGGGAGCAAAAAAAAAAAGAAGAAGAAAAGGTTATATTGTGGCTCCAGATTTTAGCCTTTTAATTTTAAAAACAGAGGGAAATTTTGGAGGCCAACCCAAATATAAACAACAAGTTTTATTTATTGATTTGACTTGCGTGTGACCCATTATCACCTGTTGTAGAAGGTGTTCCTAGGTTCAATTGTTGCCTAATAGATCCTATTATTCTAAAAACTAAAACCTCTAGATCAGGGGGAATAGACCCCCCCGGGCCGTGGCATGCCAGAAACTGGGCCCCGCAAACAAGCGAAGCCCCATCCATGTGAAACCACGCCCGTTCTGGTCCACGGAAAAACCTTTCTCCGTGGTAGCGGTCCCTGGTGCCCCAAAGGTTTGAGGCCACTGCTCTGAGACTAGTCTCAAGAATCTTTTGTTAGCTCTGTGTTGAAAATCATCATTTTTGGAGTCTACGAAGCTGATGGATCGTTCTTTTTGAGGGTCAGTCGGCCAAATCCCCAGGCCACGAATTGTGGTACGTCCTCCGGTTAGTTGAACACGAGCAGAAAATTGTTTCTTTCTCTTCTTTCCTTTAAAGGAAACCGGCCCTGATGCAGACAGCTGCGCCGTGTGCATTGAAGCCTACAAACCAAATGATGTCGTCCGAATTTTAACCTGCAAGTAGGTTAATTTTTTTTCCCCTTTTCCCTAACAAGTTAACACCTTCTTATGTTCCTTCTCTCTTCCTCTGTGTTCCTGGGGAGCTGTTTTCACTGTCTCGGCTCTTATTTCTCACGATAATTGGCTCAAACAACGCTTATCAGTTGACTTCACGTGTAATTTTTGAACAGTCTAGACCGGGGAATATCCAATCTTGGTAGCTTTAAGACCACTGGACTTCAATTCCCAGCATGGGGAATTCTGGGATTTGAAGTTAAAAGTTGCCAAGGTTGGAAATCTCTGGATTAGAATGCAATAATTTCTTTTAGCTTTGAATTACCATTTAAATTTGACTTTTATTTAAAAAAAAAAGAAAAGTCTATATAACTATATTTTAAATAACGGCAGACTTAAATTTGAGATCTTCACATTTTGTTAGGCTCCTAAAATAGCAAAAAAATAATAATTGCATAACAATATTTCTACAAGCAGATCTATATGAGTATATTATATAGCAATAGCACTTATATACCGCTTCACAGTGCTTTAAGCCCTCTCTAAGTGGTTTACAGAGTCAGCCTCTTGCCCCCAAAAATCTGGGTCCTCATTTGACTCCCCTTGGAGGAGGGAAGGCTGAGTAAACCTTGAGCCTGGTGAGATTCAAACTGCCAAATTACAGGCAACTGGCAGTCAGCAGAAGTAGCCTGCAGTACTGCACTCTAACCACTGTGCCATCGCGGCTCCTCAAAATGCCGGATGCAACCAGACAAATCAAAGCTCCACCCCTTCTTAATGCACATTAAAACGAGCGTAGCTTTGATCACATCCCTACTATTTTAATGTTCTTGATTCTCCCCTTTTGAACTCTTGTAGCGGTGATTATGAATAAGTGAGAGTTTAGAAAGCCAGGTAGGACATGCAATGGAGTAAGGATAACATAAAGAAGCACAGATTATTTTATATGCATCCTTTCAACCAGAATTATTTTCAAATGTTGCGGGAGGAAACCTCTAAAGCTACTTTTTTTTTATCTCCCCATCGCATTGAATCAGAATAAATTTTTTAAAAGCTGAATACATTTGTTTTTTGGCACAGCACTTATTAGAAAAGAGTTTGGGATATCGTACAAGAGCTGTACAAGAGAGACAAAGAGACTTGGGTAATCAAAGGCACCTCCTGGGTTTAATCTAATGCTACATCTTTGTCGGTTTTATTTTGTTGTGTTTCGTTTTTACTGTTTAGAAGCATTAGGACAAGATTTCTCTCCCTTTTAAATAGGCATCCATCCATCAAAGTCAAAAAGCAGGCAAGCTTTCTCGTAACATTTGCTGAGTGTTGTCTTTATTCCACATTGGGAAAAAATGGGGGGGGGGGTATTTTGTTACATACACACCTGTGATTTATCAAAATGCCATTCACTATGTTGTTGTTGTTGTTGTTGTTGTTGTTGTTGTTGTTGTTGTTGTTGTTGTTGTTGTTCT
>JAOYMU010000049.1:22737558-22748484 GCA_025802295.1 Psammodynastes pulverulentus
AGCAACCGGAAACTATAGAGCATGGTGATTGGTGGAGACGGAACACGTGACACTGACTGAAAATAGGTGGTGGAACGTCGTTCCAGAAAAAAAGCCCTGCCTATAATCAAAATTGGGATGTTTGGCAACTGGCATGTATTTATGACAGTTGTACCTTCCCGGGATCACATGATCATCTTTTGCGATCTTCTGTCAAGAAAGGTTAATGCAGAAGCCAGATTCACTTAACAAGAGTGTTACTAATTTAACAACTGCAGTGATTGATTTAATATCTACGGCAAGGAAGTTTGTAAAATGGGGCAAAACTCATTTAGCAACTGCCTTGTTTAGCAAGAGAAATATTGGGCTCAATTATGGTTGTAAGTCGAGGATTACCATCAAATCTATAGGACTACCTATAGTCCCAGAAAGTTGAGGTTGTCTGGAGAAATCCTACTGGCAGATGATTTGGTTATCTATGGGACCATCTGTCTAAGGTTACTTCTGTTGGCCTTGCCAATGTAGCAGAACAAGCATGCCCCAAGTCTCTTCCATTAGATCAGGGCTTTTTTTCTCCCGGAACTCGGGGGAACGGCGTTCCGGATTCTTTTTGAAGTCCGTGTCATGTGTTCCGTCTCCACCAATCGCGCGCTATTACTTCCGGGATATTTAGCGCGATGATGGGGGGTGCGTTCCGGCACCTTTCATTGGGAGAAAAAAAGCCCTGCATTAGATAATGGCATTTGAAGGGCTTAGGAAGAAGGCCTCACAGCTTCTGCATTCTGGAACAATTTTCTACCCAAGATCCATCAAACCCATAACCAGCATCAGAATCTGGACCTGTTTTCTCTGTGGTTCCTATGTACAATAAATATCATGCCCCTGTCAGAATCTGAATCCGAGGGGGAAGACGAATAGCTGACAGAGAGGGGGAGAGTGGCTCCATTGGCTGTGGAGGAAACTGGGAAAGGACAAAGTCAGGCTGGGCAGAGCAGGGGAGAGGTAAAACAAGGGAGAGGGGGTTCAGATGAAGACCAAGGCCCACCCCCTCCTCATCCTAGGGCATGCAGGAAGAACTGAACGTATCTTGTGAGGGAGGAGAGGACCCTGATTCCCTTCACAAAGCACAGCTGGGAAGAGAGTTTAAAACAGAGGCAAACTGTGGGGCAGTTGCCAGGAACAAATGTTGAATGTATCTTGTGTTAAGCTCCTGTTATCTGAGTCCTGGCATCTTCCCAACTGGTTTAATTTACTGCTGTCCTACTTCACTCTTGGAACTCCTTATCTTGCCTGCCGGATTAATTACCTTAACTTGCCTTATTGAATTTATAGCTGGAAGTTTTTCTGCTTACGTTTGGACTGGAGTATTTTCAGCCAAAGACTGCTACAGGTTCGTGGGGAAAAGTTGGAGCTAATAAAGGGATTCATACTTATTCTCTGGCTGTGTTACCTTTGTGCCACACCCTGGGTCATCACAATAATTTTTATATTGGATGCTTTGCTTCTATTGGACATTTGTGGGTTTTTCATTTGCATTGTTTTTACCACTGATTCTATTATCACTACCCAAAACTGTTAAGGAGTTGGGTGGTCTTAGAAAAAAAAATTTTTAATCCTTGATGGAGGTATGTTTGGACTTTGAACACCATTCTACACATTTTTGCTTCTTCTAAACTAAAATCCATTTTTCTTCCTTCTCGTCCGCTTCCTCCTTCTTCCTCATCATGTTTATTTAGAGACTTAGTCACATTGTGCTATATTGCATTACAGTCATTTTATTTTGCTTAATGCATTATTAGCCTCCTAAAGTCACTGGGTTGAGGTGAATGGCCTTAAAAATTATATGAATACATTCCTTTCATTTATTTAAAAACATAAAAATGATACTGGTTCCACTAATGGTGTTATTATTACTACTGTTACACATTGTAATAACTAATAGGGAAGGGAGCAGACGTTGGTCACAAATGCGCATCAGATTGGAGAGCAAGTAACTGCAGGAATTTGCCATTAATGTGACAACATTGTGGCACAAATACCACAAATTCTGTAATTTACATTCTTTTCCTAATTCTTTTACAGAAATGGCTTCTTTACGTATTTATAGTGCCAATTGCTCACAAATACAGGCTGTTACTTGCAGGCTGCTACGTCAAGTGCCACCAAATGGAGATTTCACTGTGTGATTAATTATTTCATTGAATTGCAGTCCTATACTGCAGAAGGATAGTTATCAAAGTTACCCGGTGTTTGTTACCTGCTTTATACTGCTTTGGTAAGTTCACACTTGGAATAATGTGTCTAGTTTTGGTTACCACGACACACAAAAAGATATTGAGGGATTTTTAAAAAGCACAGGAACGAGCAATAGAGGTGATTAGGGGACTGGAGGCTAAAACATATGAAGAACAGTTGCAGGAATTGGGTACGTTTAGCCTAATGAAGAGAAGAACTAGCAGTCTTTCAATTTTGAGGGGTGTCAATCTACTCTCCAGAGCACCAGAAGGCAGGATAAGAAGTAACCAATGGAAGCTTATGTTGTGGTCCGCCAGTGGCCTGCAAAGCTGGCAACAGAATCTGAACGCGAAGAGGTTGGGAAGACTGAGGAAGGCTCAAGCGGTGGCTCTGCGTCCTACACAGAGATGGAGCCAGGGCCATCTGGGAGTTATGTGTAGACTCCAGAGCCTCCAGACTCTGACATAAGTGAGGCAGAAAAACAGGTTCTCCCTATTGTCAGTGTGCACATGCGCAGAGCCACCAGAAGGCAAGAATAGTTGGGATTGAAAGAGCAATTCGGGAGTAAGGCTTGGAGATGATTGGCCCCTCCCATAGGACATAAAAGGAAGAGTACAGGCTCAGAAGCTCTTTGCAGGAAGCAACTTTATTTATTCTAGTTGGGTTAATCTTTGAAGCTCCGTGTCAACTTCTGCTCTGTTTGGCTTTCCACAGCTACTTGGAAATTAGGTCATTGGCAGCCTTTCAAGGGAGATAAAGGTGGGTGCTTATCAGCTTTATACCGAAAGACTGTGGCAGACTTCTGTCAGACTTTAAAATCCGTTTGGGACTTACTAGGGCTGTGAATGACAATAATTCACAGCAATGGAAATAAAATAGGATTTTTGGGGGAACTCATTTTGTGTTTATTACTGGCTTGGGAAGCCTTGGTCAGAACACTGAGAGACAAAGGAGGGTGGGGAGGTCTTATTCTTTTAACTATCCCTAAGCCCGGGAATAATTTAGAGCTAGCTTCACCTTTCTAAGTGCCAATATAATGTACTCAATAAAGGATCTCTTGATCTCTTGAACCTGAGCAAAGTGTCAGAGTCCTGACTTTCCTGAGTTCATTACTCTGAACGATGACAAATATCTCTATATGCATATAGCCTCTTTGCATGCCAATTCCAAATCCAAAGGCATGGAGGCAAGAGATGGGAGTTCCTTAACCTATCCTCGGTATTAGGTTATTCAGTGCTAATATGGCTTTCCCTCTCCTTCTCCAAGATGGATAATCAAGCAAAAATGAAAGAAGGCAGGACAAATATGTCACTGAAATGATCTGCTGTTAAGGAGATGAATGCGTAAATGCACTCCTCATTTCATGATGCCCCTTTGAGATGACTGAAAGTCTGAAACAGCTATTGCTGTTATATTCACCAACTCCAAAGCCACCAGGTGAAGAGATGGAAGTTGTAACCTCCCTTTTGGGGCTCAGGTGGAAATGATACAAACCACATCAAGAAATACAAGGGTTCTTAAAGCATGTTTGTTCCAAGTTAGGCAAAGAAATTTGGTTTCTGCAGATTTAAAACCTGGTTGAATCTCAGATAATATGAAGATTATTATTGCAAGTCATATTTGAGCTCCATTATTTTTAGTTAGAAATGAATTCAGCTGTGCAGGTGAAAAGGAACTCTTTCTGAGCATTAGCCAGGATTGAGTGAATGAGATGGACGGTATCTGAATATGACAAACAAACTAATAACAGCAGTAGCATTTAGACATATCCTGCTCTGCAGTGCTTTACAGCATTCCCTGGGTGGTTTACAATGTAGAAGTGATATTTTCATATTGCCCCCAACAGTCTTGGCCCTCATTTTACCGACCTTGGAAAGATGGAAGGCTGAGTCAACTTTGAACCCTGTCAGGATTGAACTCCAGGCTGTGGGCAGTTTGCCTGCAATACTGCACTTGAACCACTGCATCGCCAGTGAGATCAAACTCCAAGGATATTGCGCTATTAGATTTGACAATGGACTTGACCAACAGCTCATTGAGAGACTGGTGTCAATGACATTGTGTAAGGTCTGCAACCAATGAGGTAGGGGCTGATGTACTCAGGCCAGACACAACTGCCATTGTAAATATGGAACAAAACTTTCCAACCCTCAAAGCTCAAAGTATTGTGTCCTGCAAGAAGCAAATCTTCTACACAAGTATGATTTCTTTCTTATCTGCAATAGAACATCCAATCTAGTTGGGTCTCTGAAACTTCTCTTGTAAGTTTGTTATTAAATGAGAGGCTGGGTTGCTGAAGTGTATTGTGAATGCCTGCTGTTCTCAGCCCAGCTCATCTCACAAAGTGAATATTATGAAGACGGATCCATATGTGGTGGCTGTGTCCAGAGGCCAAGAGGTATTGGGCCAAAATTAGATATTGGCTACAACAAACGATGAAGGTTAAAATTGAGCTAAAACCGGAACTGTTTCTATTGGGAATTATTAAGGGGAATTTTAGTAGAAGAGATAGATATTTGATCCTACATGTATCTACTGCAGCGAGGCTGGCTTATGCTTATTATTGGAAAGGAAAAGCCACACCACCAGATGAGATGATTATTCAAAATTTTTTGGAATGGTCAGAAATGGATAATTTAATGTTAAAATTAAATAATAAGGAAGAATCATTATATTACACAGTATGGGATAGATGGTATGAATGGTTAAAGAATAGAAATAGAATTGGTAGAGATAAGGAAAAAACATAGGGAGATATAGAAATAACGATTTATAAAGTAATGGAATAGAAGTTATACTGGTAAACTACAAATTCTACCTGTAAATAGCCAGATAAAAATTAACAACTAATGTATATAATGACTGTCATTCTTCTGTTTTGAATGAAATGTTGAATGTGGAATTTATAATAAAAGTAAATAAAGTTTGGGGAAAAAAGAAGGCTGATGCGTAAACTGCCTTGAGCTCTCAGAATAAAAGAACTTAAGGGGAAAAAAATGACAAAAAATAGCCACAATCAACACTTTTACCAAGCTTCAGATGCTATAGCTTCTAAACTGAAAAAGATATGTCAACTCTGAAGCTGTCCTGACCGAAGTAGCCATTTTGTCTGCTTCAGTCTTGCTACACTGGAGCTGAGGGAGGGGGATTTGAGACAAAAGGATTTTTGTAGCCAAAACAAAATATTTTCTCTTGGGAACCCAGGACATTCTCACACCTGGTCAGAAGAAGGCGGAGTGATGCCACCCGGTTGTCGGACTGCACGATGATTGGACCATGTGACTGATTGTTTGGAGAAAGTAGAAAATCTTTTATTTTTAATGGGAAAACCGCAGGAGTTTCAGAGTCGGTTTTCACCAGATATGTGCCAATATGATATTTCCAATAAAAGTAATCTTTGAGGAACTCAATTGCCTCGGAGTCTTGCTTGCAATGAATTTATTGCTTGGAACCCTGACAGATATTCAGACGTGGCTAGTGAGAATATGTAATTAAATAAGCTATTTCCATTTCTAGAAGAATTCTATTATGTACTAATCCAAGATCAAAACAGGCAAGGAGCTTCTTTTCATAGTGTTTATTTTCATGAAGCAAACCTTTCCAGACAGCATTTTTTTTAGTTCTGTTCATTCTCGTTCTGGAGTAAGACAGGAGGTCACCTGAGATAAGCAGCTCCCTTGGGAAGTCAAACTATGGAGGGAGACTCTTCCTGCCCTTCACAGTATTGAATAGAAGTCTCCCTGCTGAGCAAAGAGTATGTGGGGAGCTCAAATGAAGGTTCACGCCCTGCCAGCCACATCAAGCAACTCAACTTGAAGCAGAGCTCCCTCAAGACTTGCCAAAGGATCTACTCTGCATGTAATGGCAGAACTACCCTTTGCAGCAACCATGGGGTTCTTGAAAAGGCACTTCAGCTGTGGTAGCACTTCCATGGGTAAGCCTTGTCTTACAGCCATTTGTTTCACGATGGTCCAAAGTTACAGTGGCCTGAAACCCTAAAAAGTTATGACCATCGTATCATCTTTGCGGTCCTGTGATTCTAATTTGGGTGCTCAGGAAACCAGCTCATGTTAATGGCACTTGCAGCATCTTGTGCTATGTGATCTGTGATCTCATTTTGACTTCCCCAAAGCCAGTTGAGGGAGTTGGATTTACTTAATAACCACATGATTCGCTTAACGACGACCATGGAAAAATAAGTGGTAAAATTAGTCAGGCGATGACTTCTTAACAACTGCATTGCTAAGTGGGTGAAATTGCAGTCTCAATTGCAGTCCCAGGTTGAGGACTACCCAGGGGTAGGATCTAGCCAGGTCTGCCCAGATTGGGCGATCCAGTTGTTAACAGAAGCCTCCATTCCACAGAGAGGAACAGGAAGCAAAAAAGTTATGCTAGGCCCTCCCACCTGCCCTGATTTTTACCTGTCCTTTATCCAATGTAGCTGCTCCTTATTGCAAGCTCCAGCTGGGGGCTGGGAAGCAGCAAGTGCATGTTTTTCCAGTGCCCATGCATGTTCCAGAACTGGTAGCTTCACCAGTTACATCCCATTGCTGGGACTACCTATATATATATAAATAGGGCCACAAACATTTAAAGTACTAATTTCCAGTCCTATCTGCATATCACTTTGCATATACCTGTTTAAATAAATTTGGTTTTTAGCAGCCTTTTCAATGTTAATAATGAGGATGCAGCTCTAGTCCCTAAGCCAGCTGGTTGGGGGATTCTGGGAATTGAAGTCCACACATCTTAGAGTTGCCAAGGCTGGCAAACATTGCTCCATGCCATGTAGCAGATATAAACACCTCTAGATGATATCAGGTTAGGGATGGATGTCTTTCATAATCTATTATCAGCTTCAGCACATTTCCATCACGTTATTTGCAACAGGAAGGCTAACTTGGGGACCAGATCATCCTAAAAAGAAAGCCAGCCAATTTCTTCCTTCAGGCAAACGCTTTCAAATTAAAGGCAATTAACCAAGGCCCAGAGAGAAAATGCGTCATCGTCCCAAAAGCAAAAAGATGAAATTGACTATCAAAAGTCTTATTCTAGAAAGTAGCATGAAAAGGAGGAAGGATGAATGGCGAGAGATTACAAGTTCTCAAAGCAGACCATATAGGCCACCTTAATTTGTTGAATTCTCAAACCGTCAGTCACATCAAGACTCGTCACTCTTCTACCACATACCGTTGTTGAAGATTGATTGAGGAGTGACAATCTTTCCATAATGGTGGTTTTTCAAAGATAGGACTTTACACACAAGAAGAAAATAAACATGAAAAGTCTGGGAGCCATCTCTCGGGCTGGTTATTTATTAATGACTGCTTGAAATGCTAATTGGTATATTCCTTCAACCCTCCAGGAGGCTGTTTTAAAAAAATTCACTGTTCAGCATGACAACTCACAGGCATCATGACTTTTATAAAGAAGCATAAAAATGAATCTTTGGAAAGCTGATAGACTTTGCAACCTCTTCCCTTTCATCATAAATCTTCCCCTCTCTCAAACATACATCAACATGCTACAGTTCACTGATGCTAACTTCATTTTCCAATATAATGTCTTCCAGATATGTTGATCTGAGAACTAAAGTTAACCCTGGGGATTGACATACAAATATCTGTTGAGGAAATGAGTTAACATTGTGGTTAAAAATAAGCAGGATTCTTTCAAACTGTGAAATACTCTTCAAGGATTCCCTTTTAATGGCAAAGAAGGGTTATGAATGGCAGTACCTAAGATTTAAATCAGAAAGTTCTTCAAACATTCTACAGCAAGAAAAACTAACTTTCTTACATACAAGTCTTCACAAGAACTAGAACTAGATAAAACAAGGATGTCTACCTTCTGGTAGGCCATTTTGTCATTGAGTTGTGTTTTCAAGTATTTGAAGGATACTTGAACATGGGCAAAATTGTCCAATATTGTTCCAAAAAACAGCACAAGAAACAATAGGTTTAAGTTACATAACACATAACAGACTATTGTGTGTGTGTGTGTGTGTGTGTGTGTGTGTGTGTGTGTGTGCTTTCCTTTGCTTGAAATTTGAGGATAACCACAGGTTAGGGATGACTAGATGATCTCTAAGATCCCACCCAACCCTTATAATCTATGATTCTGTGAAATCCTAAATTTGATTTCATTTCATATATTCATTAATGTAAAGTATGTATACATGAATACATGAAATAAAATCAAATTAAACATACGTTGGCTCCTTTCCTCGTCAATCATGCCTGATCGTTTCTCTTTCTGCCACATTAACAATGTCCATTTGGTCCCCCCTTTTCAAGATTCTAGACCTTGTACTGAAGACATCCTTATGTGAGAAGACATAGTAAATGCATGTCTTAAGGCTCACCTAATATTGAAGTAATAAATATTCAAAATCTTCAGCTGTTATAAGAGTTATCCCTATGGAGCTGTCCAGCAAAACAACTCCTGAAGTACATTTCAGAGGCAGGAGATTTTGCAGCTGTAAGTTGAGTGTGGTTTTATTGCCATTTTCATGGATGGATGGATGGATGGATGGATGGATGGATGGATGGATGGATGGATGGATGGATGGATGGATGAATGGATGGAGTGAGTGAGTGACCGTCCAGCAGACAAAGAGACAAATGAATGCACAATCCAAATACTGCAGGGTATCAAAGACTTTTCCTATGAGAATAGGCCAAAATATTTGAAAAAAAGGCAACTGAGAAATGATTGAAAGGTATAAAATCATGCATAGGATGGGGAAACTGGATAGGGTGACATTTTTCTCCTTCTCTGTAACACCAGGACTGACGGTCATCTAATGAAAGTGACCAAGAGGAGACTTTAAAAAGGACCTCAAATCCATTTTAAACCCATTTCACACATCACAGAATTAGCCGTGGAGATTTATTATCCTGAGATGGTACAATGGTCACTAATTTGAATGCCCTTCAAAAGCGATTTAATACATTCATGGAGGATGGGTTATTAATCCCGGAATTATTAGTTATGACAAAGACGATTAGGGTGGAAGATTTTAACATTTACACTTCCAGGTTACAGGTACTCCTCGATTTATGACCGTCATCGAGCCTGCAATTTTCAGTCCTAAGTTGTGACACTCAGTAAGCGGGTCTCGTCACGTGACGGTGCGTGATTTTACGACCTTTTTTTGCAGCTGTCGTTAAGCGAGGACTGTGGTCTTTCAAGGAACTCATTGTTCACAAGGGACGGTTTTTTTTTTTTTTGCAGAAGTAAATGTTGGAAACTAGCAAAAAAAAGGTCACACGCTTCAGTCATGGGACTGGGAGATATTGCAAATGTCAATGCAATCATGTGGGAGGAGCTCAAATCTCAGAACTTCAAATCCAGTAGTTTTCCAGTTGTAATTTTGAATGGCTACTAAGCAAATGGTCGTATGTCGAGAACTACTACTTTAAAATATCAGTTTCTGAGGAAAAACTACAGGAGATGGGTGTTGTGATGACTTCCCCATGTCAGGGTTCTGACGAATGCCCTAATTAAACCATGAGCCTCCAGCCAAGTTTCAAAAGAAATCCAATTATTTATTAGGAGCAACATGTCGGCACGTACCCAAATGAAGCCAGCTCTGCCTCACGTAATTTACAGCCCACCTATGACCCTGTTTTCCTCCTCCCTCCTGGGTATGCCATAAATCACACTCCCCAACAGAGCACCTTCATGGGCTGATGTGTCATAAATCACATTCTCTAATGGAGGACTTTTGTGGGCTATAGAGATCACGCCTTCTTCATCTCCTCCTCTCCTCCTCCTCCTCCTCCTCATCTCCTTCTCCTCCTCCTCCTCCTCTTCTTCTTCTTCTCTTCCCCCTCCCCCTTCTTCTTCTCTTCCTCCTCCTCCTCCTTCCTCTTCTTCTTCCTCGTTCTCTTCTCCTTCTCCATCTTCTCTCCTTCTCCTCCTTCTCTTTTTCTTCTTCTTTCTTCATCTCCTCCTCCTCCTCTTCTCCTTCTCCTCCTCCTCCTCTTCTTCTCCTTCTCCTCCTCCTCCTCTTCTTCTCTTCCCCCTTCCCCTTCTTCTTCTCTCCTTCTCCTCTTTTTCTTCTTCTTTCTTCATCTCCTCCTCCTCCTCTACTCCTTCTCATTCTCTTCCTCCTCCTCCTCCTCCTCTTCTTCTTCTCTTCCTCCTCCTCCTCCTTCCTCTTCTTCCTCATTCTCTTCTCCTTCTCTCTCTTCTCTCCTTCTCCTCCTACTCCTCCTCTTCTCCTTCTCCTCCTTCTTCCTCCTTCTTCTCCTCTCCTTTTTCCTCCTCCTCCTCCTCCTTCTTCTTCCCCTCCCCTTCTTCTCCAACCCCCCCTCCAGGGAACAATGGGAAATGGGTAGATCTCTATATCCCACTTGTGAGCACCCTCAGAGATATCTGGTGGGCAATGGAGACAAACAAAATGCTGGAACAAGGGAGACCTTGGCCTCATCCAGCAGAATTCTACTTATCTCACGTTCCTACTGCCAAGTCTGAATATTTGTCTAACCAACGAAGTGTTGATAAAAGAAAACATTAAAAAAGCTACCGGGAAACTGAGCACATCCATCTGAAATGAATTGTAAACATTTTTTCCTCATTAACGAATGACAAAATAAATACAGAGCTCTTGATCTGGAACATCGTGTTTTATGGATTGTACAGAATCCAACGATTGGGAAGGAAACTTTTCGTGCTTTCCATTTTTATTTGCTTCCAGGCTCTGAT
>JAOYMU010000049.1:22903575-22915271 GCA_025802295.1 Psammodynastes pulverulentus
ACGGCACCCGGAGGAGGCCCTCCCTGTGAGAACGGGTCGGTCTGCCAGGGGCGGGTAACGAGAGATATATCTAGAAAAACTTGGCAGATTGTATTATATGTCTTCAGCTAAACTGCCCTGTAGTGAATGATGGGCATGTTACTGTCAATAAATAATATATTTCCTTGCTTAGTAAAATTAACCACATAGTGTAACTGTCTTCATACATTGCACTATGCAATTATTTGTAGAAGAGGAGGGATTGCTTTACTTGGTAATGTGTGAAACCAATCAGAATGCTCTTTTGCTGGTTCCAAATTAATATTAGTTCTTTTTTTAAAAAAATATTTAAATAAATGTTTTTTTTTTAAAAATAGAAAACTTCTATTATTAAGAAGAACTCACCTTTATGAAAATGAATATTCTCTTAGAAGAAAGAATATTTAGTATTATTTAATTAGTATCTGTTCTGTCCTCACTGCACATTGGTCTGTGTGCAGTTAAATCCACTTATCCTCCTATAAAACAGACAGTTTGAGTAGATGTGAATACTTTATTGAGAGAACAGAATGTGGGGAAACTGAGGAAAATAGGGGATACATACAATAAGAATCAAATATAAGATAAACAGTATTAAGTTACCGCCTAACATAACAATTAATAAATACAAACAGTTTGAATCTCACCAGAGATGCTCTGTGTGTGGGATGTGTTTGTCCTTGGATGACCATGTGCCACAGATTAAAACGGCTGCTTCTTTTGCTTCTGCCTTCTGCAAATGCTAAAGGAAATGGAGTCTGGCTTCCCAGCATGTACTTGGTTTGACAGTATGGGTTGATGTGTAAGTGGGTAGAGTCAACTTCAATCAATAGAGTTGGGGCATATTTATCTCTCCAGCCACTTGGTGGGGCTAGAGAGCAACAACAGTATATAAAGTTATATGTTGTGGCATGACAGTATCATATAAATGTTAGAGTCAGAGAATAATATAGTTTATAGAGTCAGAGAATAACAGAGTTGGAAGAGATCTTGGAGGTCATCTAATCCAACCCCCTGCTCGAGCAGGAGAGTCTATTCCAAATATTAGCCTCTACCTAGGATGAAACTTACAGTCTCCTGATTGTGAGGTGAGAGCTCCACCTCAGTTAGTGTGTGTGTGTGTGTATGTCTCTGTGTAGATCAGCAATGCATTGCCAATACTAATAGTTATAGTAGGATATGAAATCAGATGCATGCCACTGTAGTACCATTCTATGTAATACAAAAATTATCAGTAAATATGAGTGGTTACCTGAGTGACAGAATCTAGTACAAAAATGTCTTGCAAAGAGTAAATTCTAATAACTTACTTATTAATTCTAATACGGATTGTAAAGAGACATAAACTAGTTAAATATTTAGTATGTTAACTAAACCTTGTTTAATAGTATAGCTTGGGTTCTTATCTAATCCCCATTCAAAAGATTTTTTTAAAATTCTATTCAATCATGTCTGGTTCTTGGACATTGCCTAGACAAATCCTATAGGTTTTTTTTGCAAGGTTTTTTAGAAGTAGCTTGCCATTGCCGCCTTCCTAGAGCTGAGGGAAAGTGATTGGCCCATGGCCATCCAGTTGCCTTTCTGGCCAAAGGGGGACTACAAAACAGTGTCCCAGTTTTCTAGTCAAATGCCTTAACTACACCAGACAGGCTCTGATTCAAAAGATAAATCTGCACAATTTTTAAACACTTTATTTGCATATATTTAATGTTGTTTTTAATTAATGAAATATTGAAATTAAAATGTGTAAGAAATAATAAAATAAATCATATAATTTTTCTTTATTTGCAGAAATTCTGGCGCTTCATTTCAAACTATTTTAAATTCATCTTGAGTCCAATATTCAAGAACAAGCTATAAAACAGAAGATGTTAATAGTTACGAATATTATGAACTATTGTTTCTAAAGAACAATACTTTGACTTCATATTGCTCACTTTATAAATTAGCAAAAGTGGGATCTTTTTCCAATTTTCCAAATTAGGGAATTTTGCATAGGCTAGACCATGTATGAAAAATGTATTCATTTTGAGTTGCCGCAATAATTGCATCTGTCTTTCCCAACATTTCTTTTTTTTCTGTTTTTTTTTAAATTAGGTAAATTAATTTTAAATTAGGTAAAACAAACAACTTACATATATTGTACATACATAAAATGAACCACATTAAAGCAAAGTTGAAATGAAAATATTGATTTTGAATCTGTATTTCACATTTTCCTCTTTTTTCAATGTCTTTTCTTCTTGTTCTTTTTTTCACCAATTTCCAAATATATTAAGGTATTCTTTTCTTTATAATTGACTTGTCTTTGTATATTGTTAACATTTCTATTAGACTATCGTTGTCCTTTTTTCTTATTAAAATAATTTACATTAATTTAAAATTATACTTACAATAATAAAAAACTAATACAAACAAAAATAAAATAATAAATATTTTAAAATAGATATAGAAAAAATAAGATAAAGTAAAAAATAAAAATATTATAAAGAAAAAGTAAAGAAATTTATAAATAAATAACTTCCTCTTCATCACAAGTATGAACAATATTATTAACTATCACCTTCTGTTCTAGAACAATACAAATGAGCTCTTTTTTCCATATCCCATCTCTTATCTATAAACAAATCCTTAAAATCCATAATTTCAATGTTGTTAAGAACTAATAAAGTCCATTAAGAGTTACTAGAATTAACAAAATATTTATTTTAACCTTGATCAGTAAACTAACTTTATATTCCTTCTTTTACATTTATTACTTATTTATTTATTAATTTGGGGAAGGAAAACAAGAAAAAAAATCTTACCTTTGCTTCTGCCTCCCAGCAATTTGCCTCCTTGCAGCAAGCAGCAGCCTGTTTCAGTTTCACTTTCAGTTTCAGCACAGCCTAATTAGCATATGGCTCGGCCTCTGGAAGATCAGCTGTTTCAGGCTGCAGGGATTGCTATAGCCTAATGGCAATCCCTGCAATCTGAAACAGCTGGTTTTCGGAGCCCGATTCAAAGGACCCTCAGCTGCTTATGGTAATTAGGCTGTGCTGAACCTGAAACAGGTTTTTTGCTGCTTGCTGCAAGGAGGCAAATTGCTGATGGGTGGGGCTTCTGCAACATTCAGTGTATAAGATGCACCCAAATTTTCACCCATTTTTGGGGGTAGAAAAAGTGCATCTTATACTCCGAAAAGTACCAAGTCTTAAGAAGAATGTGCACAATGCCAAACAATAACAGACAGCAAATGCCTGCTTTGCAAAGAAGCCAAAGAAACAGTGGACCACCTCATTAGCTGTTGCAAGAAGATTGCACTAACTGATTAGAAACAATGGCATGATAAAACAGCAACAATGATGCATTGGGAGAATTACCATTTGTCTCCAAGCAAGGTCTGATAGCGCTACAAAATAAAGTAATAGAAAATTACTTGTGCTGTTGGACTTCAGAATTCAAACAGACAAGCACCTGCCACATAACACCCCAAATTTAACAATTGTGGATAAGATAGACAAAAACTCTAGAAAATTACTTGGAAATAGCAGAGCAGAAGAGAAAGAACTGGAGAAAAATCACAAAACACGAAGAGAAGTAGAATAACTGTGGCAAAAGAAAGCAAAGCTAACACTAACAGCAATAGGTGTCTTGGGTGTAACTGAAAAATAGCTACAATAATCCACTTAAATAGCATCGATGTTGACAAAATTACCATCAGTCAATTGCAAAAGGGAGCTTTACTTCAAACAACTTACATGTTGCGATCAGTGGTGGGATTCAAAACTTTTTACTACCAGTTCTGTAGGTGTGGCTTGGTGGGCATGGCTTGGTAGGGGTGGCAGGGGAAGGATACTGTAAAATTTCCATTCCCAACCCACTCCAGGAGAAGGATACTGAAAAATCTCCATTCCCACCCCACTCCAGGGAGGTTACTGCAACCCCCCCACTAACCTGCTTTCCAGCTCCATTCTCCTGTGCAGGGCAGCACAAGAAGACCCAGCCGATCAGCTGGGACTTGGAAGGCAGAGGATAGATGGGAGCGGGGCCAGTCAGAGGTAGTATTTGCCAGTTCTCCTGAACTACTTAAAATTTCCGCTACTGGTTCTCCAGAACTGGTCAGAACCTGCTGAATACCACCTCTGGTTGTGATGATACCTTTAGCCATCAAACACCAACATCTGCCTATCCCAGGTCATTGGGAAGGACTTAATAAAGATAAAAAAATTGCAAAATCCAATCTAGACATCTGGCTGATTATGTCACTGACAACAATAATAATAACAACAATACCTTGAAAAACCATCAAGTAACATCTCCCTATCCAGATCTTATGAGCCTTGGTGGCACAGAGGATAGAGTGCAGTAAGTGCAGGCTACTTCTGCTTACAGCCAGCTGCCCGCAATTTGGCAATTTGGCAGATCAAATTTCACCAGGCTCAAGGCTGACTAAGCCTTTCATTCTTCCAAAGTGGGTAAAATGAGGACCCAGATTGTGGGGGCAATATGCTGATTCTGTAAACCGCTTAGAGTGAGCTGTAAAAAGCACTATAAAGTAGTATATAAGTCTGTGCTATTGCTATTGCTATAGACTTGAGAGACTTGTAAAAATGCAGCTTTATCTGGAACAGCTTTCATTCCCTGGCAATGTCTTTAATATTATTAAAAGAACATCTGTCTATTGCATTCCATTTGGAAGGACTCGATAGGTGCACAAAAATGCCAAGTCCAGTCTAACATCTGGCTGATGGTGTAACTAATCATAACAATAAAAACATTACAGGGCTAGAAAAGTTTTTTCTCTTAAGCATCATTAATCTACATAAAAGTTGAAGAACTCCAGTTGATGAAGCTCCAATTTCATTAGTCCCAAGGAGTGTAGCTAATGATCAAAGTTGGAAATTATTAGAATCCTATAATTTATGGGTGTCCGAAGGTTCCTCTAGTCTATTTTTCATGCTGATTGGTAAAGGTAATAAAAGACCTAAAATTAGAGAGTGAAGTATATTTATATTCTTTGGAATCGCTTTAAATTAAAAAGCTCTGGAATTATTTTATTTTGCTAGATATTCTTCTATGTTTTTGCACTTTCTCTGTAACAAATACTTTGTATTTAATTGTATATGGCTATTCATGCTGCCTTCATATATTATGCAAGAGACAAATTGGTTACATTTTTTTTAATTGAAAAAAGATGCTCACGATACATTCACCTGTACATTTGCCAGGTTTTCAATCAAATGATATATTTTATTTATATGCTGCTCATAATAGTGTTCTCCAGAGTGGCTAACAATAGCAATACTGTATTAAAATACATAAATCAACTATAAATAAATAAAAACTAATTTAAAGGAGAGGGTAGAATGATTACAATACGTGATATTCTTCTCGCCTTTTCTTTACTATAATTAAATGTTGACTATTATCTGCTGTAGGAAACAATCCAAGTTAAGAGCTAATTTTGACTAGATTTCTTGCAAATGTATTCCATAGTTTAATAGCATCATCCTATACATACCTGTTTAGAAACACACAACTACACACACACACACACACACACAGTTGAAGGGTCTTTATATCCATTTCACATGCAGTTCTTGAACTTACTACCCGTTATGAAATACAGTGGAACCTCGGATCGCGAACGCTTCTGTTCGCGACCAATTCGGATGGCGAACAACAAAACCATCCAATTTTTGAATCGGGTCACGATTTAAAACTCGGGTGGCGAACAAAATCAGCACGGAAAGATTCCCTTTCCACAGCGATTTCCCCTTCAGCGCCATTTTTTTTTTGACCACGCATGCGCAGACAGTCGTGCTTCCGGTCACGACCAAATCGGGTTGCGACCAAAATCCTAGCACGTATTACGGTCGTGACCCGAGGTTCCACTGTATAGACAAATCCAGTTGAGAATTAGAATCCTCAAGAAACCGATTCAGTGTAACATTTTGGACCTCTTCAGGAAACGAACTTCTCTTAGAATATAGTGGAGGGGGGAAAAAGTAATGTATTTTTCGGGTTTGCTTTCCAAAGTAGTTAAAAAGCATAAATAATTTAACCCTATTAGTGAGACAGGAAGATAAATAAAAAAAAATGTTTTCATCCTTCCAATTTTATTTATTTCTGGATGAATGAGAACATTTTTATGATCCTGATATTGCTGTTAATTATCTGAGAAAAGATCTGAAACTCATACCGAGATTGAAATACAACAGCAGTCTTCACCATAATTAGATAAACATCAAGAGGACAATTCTTTTATTATACATCAAATTTTGAAGCACAGATTTTTCTTTAATTTACTTTTTGAAGTAGATTAGAGTTTCAGTTTTAGGGAGATAGTGAAAGTCTGCAATACAGGGGTGTCTCTTGCAGAAGTTCATTTAATCAGTTTTCTTCCTCCTTTCCTCCTCGTTTTATTATATTTTGCCCAATTTCCATTTTTTAAAAATCTTGATTCTGATTGCTACAAGTTTTTCTTTTCCTTTCCTAGGTTTTCCTTTCCTTTTTATTTTTACTCTTTTTAGACATTTTAGTCTTTTTCCTTATTTTTTTTACAACTACTATCCTTATTTTTATTTCATTCAAATGTAAAGGTTTTCCTTTTTGAAGTTTTACTTTGGACAGATAGTTTTTTAAGTTCTTAATATATTTTTTTCTTTTTCCTTGCATTGTGAGCCAGAATCAGTTGGATTTCTTTTCCATTCTTTTAGATTTCTATATAATGTTATCGTTGTTTTTATTACAGAATATTACGGGGACGAAGATTTTTCTACAGATATATTTTATAATTGACAGGGGAATATTATGATCAGTATAAAGACATTTTGGTTGTTAGAAGGTTCCACCATTCCAATGCATTCAATAAGAGTCAACGATTCATTGAGGTGATGCCTTAAAAAACTAATTAGATAGTAATTGTTTGGATCAGATTTACTGGTTTTCCTGAGAACTAGCTGTAGATCTTTTTCTTATAAATCCAGACATTTGATCAGGGGATATAACACAACTACTTAATTTATTACATACTTTTTAAGAACTCAAGCTTTACACCTGTCTTGTAATTGACCTACATTTTTCAATTAACACCTGCAAGAAAGGCCGCTTAAACATGCTCGCTCTTCCTTTTTACTCTTGTGAGATAACAAACTCTCTGCTCTAACCTCAATTAGATAATTATTCCTCACTTTTGTCTTGGCGGGAAGTGGGTGCCTGCTAGGCACTTAATCCTCATTAATATGTAAGCTTCCCTTGCGGATGCCTAAGTAGAGCAACTTCTGGGGGGAGGGAAAGGCAGGTTGCAGGGCTATAAAACATCCACCCCAACCAACGAAAGCAACCTCTTTGCAAGTCAAATTCCAGAGACCGTCACCGTGAAGGAAGAGCCCCTGGCGCTGTAAGTAATGAAATGGAGACACTTCGAATAAACAAGGTGTTTTGTTTCTGGCACCTCCTCCTGCTTGGGTATCCACCTTGCAAAATCTAAATTAGCTAGCAACCCCAAGAATTGTTTCAGAAAATACTTTCTGAAATAAAGTAGGCGTTTAACCCTCACATTCAAGACATTGCAAAATGCTTTATTACTACCGCATGTTCTTCAAAAGCAACGCTTTCTAAATAAGCTCTTGGTTGTGCCAACACTTATTTTCCATTTTCTTTAATAATGGTTTATAATCTCACTGTCATTTCCCCAGTGAATTTCTTTCAGAACTTAAATCAGATCCAATGTTCCTAGCTATTATGGGTAATTCCCAATTGACTCACTTGAAGTCCTCATCATATTAATCCTTAATAGCCTTGGAATCCCTATTGTTTTTTTTTTCCTAAAAAAGAATACTATACATCTTATTGCTTAAATGAGCTGCAATAAACAAAAACACCCTGATCTGCTTCTAACAGAATAACAGAGTTGGAAGGGACCAGGGACGTCTTCTAGTCCAAGTCAAGCAAGAAACCCTGTACCATTTCAGACAAATGGCTGTCCAATCTCTTCTTAAAAAACCTCCAAGTGTTGGAACACTACAAGTTCTGGAGGCAAGTTGTTCTACTGAATAATTGTTCTGTCAGAAAATGTGTCCTTAGTTCTAGGTTGATTTTCTCCTTGATTAGTTTCCACTCATTGTTTTTTGTCCTGCCTTCAGGTGTTTTGGAGAATAGGTTGACTCCTTCTTCTTTGTGGTAGCCCCTCAAATATTGGAACACTTCTATCATATTACCACATTTCCTTCTTTTCATTAGACACACCCTGCAATTGTTCTTTGTATGGTTTAGCCTCCAGTCCCCTAATCATCTCAATTGCTCTTCTCTGCACTCTTTCTGGAGTCTCAACACCTTTTTTATATTTGTGGCGATCAAAACTGGATGCAATATTACAAGGGTGATCTAAGTTTTATTCCCCTTCCCTGTTTTGTATTATATTTGTACAGCTAGTTAGAAATCTCAAAGTACTGACTGTGAGATAAATCAATAGCTAAGACAGAAAAATAACTCAGAATTGAAGAGACATCTCGGAGGTAGGTTAAGAAGGACAGAAGGAATCACCACTAAATAACAAGTCAGAACCCAAGGACTAGTCAAAAGGCAGAAATAAGATATTAACTGAGGAAAATGCAAAACCCACACAAAAGCTTTAATACTCATTATATTTATTTCTTCCTTGATGTTCTAGCTAAGTGGACTCAGTCCAGAGCTACCTAAATTTCACTGAATAGTCTACAGTAAAGAAATCTTGATAGCTTTTGCCTTCATCTATCTTAACGTTATAAATTCCAATTTTTCTTGCTACATACTGATTTCTTTCAGGAGTATGTATCTTAGGAAGGTAGATTTCCTGAGAATGCAAGGCTAGACTCAGATGGAAATAAACTCCATTGCACTCTGTTACAGGTAGTCCTTGACTTACGTCCGGTTGCTTAATGGCTATTCAAAGTTAAGACAAAGCCACCCAGAAGTTCACCTTAACACCTATTTGCAACATCCTGTGGTCACATGACTGTGTTTTGCAACATTTATTGCTGATTTACAGTGTTTACTTCCAGTTCAGGGAAAAAAATTCCCATTAGAGAAAACTTATTTGTTTAATGACTACCAGGTTTCCTTTAGTGGCCACCACAAAAAAAATGTCAAAAAATTGGGTTTGGTCCTGTGATGCCTCGACTTATGACTGCAATGACTTAAGACTATAATTCCAGGGGCTTCCGGTTGGCTCCGTTGCCTTCGCAGACGTTCTCTGTGTAGCGTCCGTCTTTGCCTCTCCGTTGCCGCGAAGGAACAGTGCCTAACAGCTGTCCCAGGCGGCGCCGATTACAGGTTTTGGGAGAAGAAGCCTGTGGGAACGTACGGGTCCGGGTAGAGCCTTTCCATGACTCCAGGGAGCTTGCCCAGGAGTTTCCAAAAGGCTCCCCACATGGCTCGTCAGCTCCGGAGAAGGAAGCGAGTCTGCACCGCAGACCAAGAAAGGCACGTCCACCCCTGCTGCTGAATGAGGAACGAGAGGTAATAGAAGCAGGCAGTCCAGCCTGGAGATCTATTTGATTAAATGAACTGAAACCAAGAATCTTCATTTCCTTTAAAGAGAATTTTTTTCTTTTATTTTTCTATATTTTTTCTTTCTTTGTATTACTTTTAACCCGGTAAAATGGCGTTGATTGTTTGAAAACGGAAGCGGAGAGAGGAAGTGAAAGTTATTTGCCATCTTTGTTTATTGGAGTCTCCCCGCTAGTTTTGCAAAGAGGAATTGTTTTTAAAACTCTTTTAAAACTCTTTTTTTCTTTTTCCTTTTTTGCTTTTTGACTTTTTGATTTTTTGACTACATGAACTTTCTCTTTTTCACAACTTGAACGTAACTGCAGGCAGTTCCTTTTTCTCTTTCTTGGAGGAGGGGATTGCTTTACTGGATTGATCTCTTTGTTTCTTATTTGAGAAGAAAATGGCTTACAGATACTCAAACTCCTCCTGCTTGGAGAAGGGTGTGACTGCCCCTGCAAATTTGGAGGTACAGAATGATTTAAAATCCATACCTGATTTGATGCTGGAATTTCAAAATCAGACAAAGAGAGATATGCAAGATATGAAAGACTTTTTTGAAAAAAAATATTTAGATTTATCTCAAAGAGTTCGAGAAGCTATGGAACTCCTGATTGAGCATGTCAAGCAAATTGATGAGGACTATGAGAACCTATATCAAAGTCACAAAGTCTTGGAGGGGAAAGTGGCACAGTTCCAAGAGGAAGCTTTATCAGAGGGGTTGCGTGCTCAGTACAAAATGACTGAATTCGCCATAAGAATTAGGGGCCTGCCTGAAAACCTTAATGAGAATCTGAGAGATCTCTTTGCAGAATTTTTTGCACAGCTTACTGGTTACGATAAGAAAGAGTTGGTGTGGCAAATGGACTGTGTTTATAGAGCTAACTCGGGGTTTGCCAAACAGAAAAATTTCTCAAGAGATGTGGTCGTCTATTTTGTCACAAGGAAACTAAGAAATGATATTTTGCAGGCCTCTTTCAATCAGAAGCTCAACTTACTAAGAAATGATATAAAGATTTTTAAAGAGCTCCCAACGCGAATTGTGACATTAAGAAAAGACTATAAATTTTTGACAGAAGTGTTAAGAGCAAGACAGATTCGTTATAGATGGATTGTGCCTGTTGGGATTGCCTTGGACTTTGAAAACAATAATTATCGCCTTAACACAATAGCTCAAGCAGAGGACTTCCTTACCAGCAAGCTCAAATGTGTACTACCAGCAAGAAAGGAGCAGGAGCAGGAGGTGGAGAATTTAAACCGAGATGTGAAAGTGCCACTTAAACAGAAGGATGTCACCTCAGAGACGGATCTAGGAATTGTTTCGGCTGTGCAGGAGTTAAAGAAAAAGCCAAAAAGGAATAAAAAGAAAAAATAAGCCATTTGGAAGATTGGGACTTTATGAATTTTTATAATAATGGTGTATAATGTGGACTATTTGTGATCTTTATGGTTTTGAATTTGGGGTTGTTAAGATTTTTAAGGGAGATAAATATCTTAAAATAGCCCTTTTTTTTTCTTCTTAGAGAATAGAAAAGCTTCTCCTTTTCTTTTTAAGGGATCTTAAGGGATTGTCTTGTGGTTAAATAATTTTTATTTTATTATTAAATAAGAAGGTTTAAGTGTTTGTTAGGAAGTATATTTTATATTTTGGTTTTTTTTTCTATTTCTACTACTGGTTAGTCATATCTTACCGGATGTTATTTGTTATCTTTCTTTTTATTTCTATCTTTTTTTTTCTCTTTCTCTTATTATTGATTAAGCTATTTGTTTAAAACCGAAGCTACTTAAAGAATAGAATGTAAGAGGATGTTAGAAATCTGGAGATTTATTGTACTGAATTAAGTTAGATTAATTGTTTATAGCTTAAAATTGAAGAGTCTTTTATGAGGGATGATTTCTTTTCTTTTTCGAATTTTGAGTCTTAGAGTTTATTACTGAATAATTAGTAAATTGCTTAATTATCTTTATAGGTTTTAAACACATATTATTATATTATTACTAAGTTAGAATGGAATTGAGGAGAAAATTTTGGTTAATATAAATGTATAAAGTAAGCTAAGTTAGAGATAATTTTGTTTACTACCCAGAGCTGGTTCTGGGAAGTGGGAGGGGGAGGGGGGGAGGGTAAGGGAGGGAGAAAATTTGTATGAAAATATTTGTAAAAC
>JAOYMU010000049.1:23138529-23151396 GCA_025802295.1 Psammodynastes pulverulentus
GGAAAGCTACAGAAGCATCGCAATCCTAAATAGGTGGCTGTGTATTTTACAAAAGTTTTTTATTTTCTTTTAAAGGCATTTAACTAGGGCTGCAGATGGTCTCATCTCTTTGAAGCTGTTTAGTATTATTTCAATGCTTACAATTCTATGGCCAAACATCATTATCGGTAGGAAATTCTCACTATGAGAGGAACAAATCATTATGCTTTTTTTTTTTTTTTGCAATCCAAAGGAAATGACATCCAACGCCAAATTTTTGTGATAGGTCCACCAGGCCCCACTGAACCTCTTTTCTACAATTCGTAAAAGCATGGTAAATTCATGCATTAATGCTAACTCTTAAAATGAACTAGAGTGTTGCCTTCCAAATGTCCGATGCCTGTGATATTATGACGAAATTGGTTTTGACTTGAAGAGTAAGGCAAGCTAGTTAAGCACACGTGGGCAAAGTGATTTAATTGCTTAAATAATTTTGAAGAATCCCAGGAGCCTTTAAGCCACCTTTGAAACTCAGTTTGCAAAACTACTATTTTAACACTACTGCAACAATCCATAGTGGACTGTCCACTTGATTCTTGACACTCTACTTTTAGGTGAAGCCACTACTGCTGAAGAGCTTTATCAGTGAGTGTTTTTAAGATGTTCACCAATCATTGTGCAACAGGTCCATCAGCTTCCCAATAATTATTTCTGCATCAAAATTAACAATGCTCTTGAGAAACAGAAGGGACCCCCCCCCCACAGCAGTGTTTGCAGAGAGGGGAGGCCACTCAAAATAAGCAAGATGGCAGACAAAGCAAGTCCTTCCCCTTTTGTCCATGGGGACAATGAATGTAGAAAATGGCTGGGCCTTGCACCGCCACGCTCCATCTGCCACCTTGCTCATTTTGACAACGGCCCATCAACCAGAGACACTGCTGAGGATAGGAAAAGTGCAACTATTTAACTTAAGCTAAATGCCCTGGCAAAGGGATGACTATCAAGAGCACATGAGCATCAGAATTTATTTATTTTTTTTGTCTTAACGTAACAGGCAAAGGGGGTCAGTGAATTTTAAAAATGGGTTTTGGGTAATAAACCACTGAAACCGTGATTCATGTTGGTTTTCAAACTAAATCTATGGTTTAGCATGACACGTAAATAGGAGCATTGTGTTGATTCCCAGTTTGTTTGTCAATCCTGAAGCTGACCTGGTTGTGGCCATTTTGGGCTTCAGGGCTGCCACAACTGGAGCTATGGGAAAGGGAGGGGAGGAGTAGAGATAGCTGGGGTGCTGTAGACAAAATAAAATGCTTTCTCTTGTGAGCCAAACATATTTCCATCCGTTCTGGAGAACCAGCAGTGGAAATTTTGAGTAATTCAGAGAACCGGTGGCAACCTTCCCCCAGGAGGGGGTTGGAGCAGTGGGGGGATTCCATTTTTTTTACTACCAGTTCTGTGGGCGTGGCTTGGTAGGTGTGGCTTTGTGGGCGTGGCAGGAGAAGGATACTGCAAAATCTCCATTCCCTCCCCACTCCTGGGGGAAGGTTACCACCGGTTCTCTGAATTGATTTCCACTACTGGTTCTCCAGAAGTGGTCAGAACCTGCTGAATGCCACTTCTGGGTTGGAGTCATCTAGCAACTGGACTGTATCCTGATTGAACCATGTGGCTGATTATTTGGAGAAAGTGAAAGAACTTTTACTTTTAATTAGGTGAAAACTGCAGGGACATTTACAGTCGGTTTTCACCAGCTCATGCCAATAGGACATGTCCAATAAATTGATTCTTTGAGGGATACAATTGCCTGGGAGTTTTGATTGCTATGAGTGTGTTACATGAAACCCTGACATTAAACCAACTCTAAATGTACCCAAATAGAACATGAAACTCATTCAGAGAAATGCATAGGAACTGTTGCAAAGAATGGAGAGGATGATCTAAGAATGACCAAAGACGTATCTTTTTTTTTTTTTTGTCTGCAAGACTAACACTTGCTTATTTGGCTAACTCTGCTAAAACTAAACATGACTTAGCACACAACAAGAAAGGAGCTTCGGATTCTAAATTATGCTGGAAAATTAGAATTCCTATACCAAACGTCCCAGGTCCCAGAAATAGAAATCGCCAGCTCTTACTTAGGTCTCTATGGACTCTTTCTGCCACAGCTATCCATGCATTGATGCTTGAACTTCAGACAGCCTGGTACAGCTGGGTGTGCCCATCTTCTGTGCTCTCTGATACAGATCTGAATCACCAAAATAACGGGCCCGGTAAAGTAAGCCTTCCTCTGTAAAAGAAGAAAGCCAAATAATTAAAGTAACAGCCCAAGCAGTTTGCAACTTTTCTCTTTAGATTGTATTACATTTCTGATCTACTTTGTGGATTTCACTGGGGAGAGAATACTGTTACCTCATTTTGTCACCTGCCATCCTGAGCAGGGAGCTGC
The DNA here is from genome assembly GCA_025802295.1 of Psammodynastes pulverulentus. Lineage (NCBI taxonomy): Eukaryota > Metazoa > Chordata > Lepidosauria > Squamata > Psammodynastidae > Psammodynastes > Psammodynastes pulverulentus. Next base: position 23,140,958 of record JAOYMU010000049.1, read on the forward strand.
AAAAGGAGCTGTCAAAAATATTTATCCACTGCTAAAACCTGCCCCAGATGTTGTAGTTACAGTTTGGCTTAGGCAGAATTGTTAAAGGAGGTGAGTGCAAAGATGGAAAGCTTGGGGGCTATTGTTCCATTTGGATATTTTAAACTCTTAAGTTCGGGGAAACAGGACAATAGAATTAGTGCAGATCGTAATGATCATTAAAGCATTTGAAAGGAGCGCTTTATACGACATGCTAGCACAAGTCAAATATTCTTCCCCTCAGCATAAATATATTATATCCTCTGGAAAGCTCATGTGGCTCTTTGCAGGATCTGTTTGTACATGTGTGCACACTTGAGCTGCAACAGCTAAATTGTCAAATGCACCTCACTTATAAAGGGGGTTTCATTTTAACTATCAATAAACTCTTTGCAATACCTTTGTCAGGCCCAATTTACAGGGATGGGATATAAATATAATAAAGAAGCAAGTGATAATACAGAATTTCTTGAAATGCTGTTTCCAATGCCTTGATCCTGAATTTGTCTTTGTCCAACGTCTTAAAAGCTGAGCTACTCACTCTGCTGTTTTTCTTTCCAACAGTTATTTCTGAGGTTTGCAATATAATCATCTTCCACGCTCCTCTCTACATTTTTAAGATTCGTGCCTGTGTATTCTTCTGCAAAGCTGTCGCCTACATAGTAAGATACTTTCAAATGCTCAGTCGTTCGCTTAAATACATGGCCCACCGACCTGTAGGAAAGGAGGACAAAAGCAACGGTCAAAATTGCACACCTACCCACATGCAAAGGAACATTTGTCTGGATAAGGAGACCAAAGACCCCATACCAGCCAATCCCATCCAAAAGCAAACTGTGATACCCAAATCTTCCTTTATCCTCTTTCCCATGCTGCTCCTGCAAGAACAGAGTGGTTGTCAGGCCCTTTAAGGAGATTCAGTTTAGATTATCCGTAAACTGGGCTAGTGTAGATTTTCCACAGGCAGAAACAATGTAAAGCTTAAGAGCAGGTTGCTTCTAGCTACTTTATAGGAAGGGAAAATTGAATGAGGGCTGGATATTAAATGAACATAAGCTTTTGTAGAAGAATAATGAATGTGATTTGGAAGGGAGGAAGGGGACTGCCTCAACAATCTCTCCATTATCAGGTTTGTTCCTGAAAATCCCATTTTGTCACCTCTTTCCAATGTCCTTGACCACTACCGACATCCCACAGACCTTCCACAACCATCTCCACTTTAGGCCTTTGGTCAGCAAGTTGAAGCATGTCACCAGTAAGGAAAGGCCTGAATCAGCCTGCTGCAGATGCCCAATTGATTTCCTATGGCTGAAGCAACAGGGGGCGCTTTTGTCTCTTATGTCAGGGACCCCCGAAAGAAACAGCTTGTGCTAACTTGAAAAAAGATGGAGCTCTTCCTTATTACTTTGGAAAGAGAAAAAAGGAATCCTCTCTCTGTGCTACAGGGCTGGATTAAAGTAATCTGCTGAGAAGACTTTTTTCTCCTACTGAAAGTATTCTGTAATTCTCATGGTTCAGAATGTCTACAGGCCTTTTCCCAAGTTTCTCAGCACTTGATATGAGAAATTAGTTGCTCTTGAAAGCTGCTCCTATGTTTATTTTAATGCATTCAAGACTATGTATAAGCCCTTGGGACAGAAATGATCATCTAATCAGGCTTTGCAAATCACAAATTGCTTTGTTTTAATTGTTCCCTCAGTTTGTGCCGTGCAAATTATTTGTTCTCTTTGTTTTAGGTCAGAAGCCATGTTTTTAATGTAAAGCTAGAGCCAGTTCTTGGCATCTTGAGTACAGAATCCCCCCATTTCAGAAGTGCCTGGCTCTCTCATTGTTACAGAAAAATGTCAATATTATGGTTGAGCTAGAAATTGCAAAGATTGTTTTTTATGGAAGAAATGTCTATCGCTCTACATTATGCTTAGTTCCATCTGTTCGTTTTACTCTGATCACATCTAATTTCAAGATATTTTGAGTACCTTTTTTTGAGGGAGGAATTCTTGTGAGTCTGGATATTTACAAAGAAATAGTGCTTGTGGCTTTCTTAGCCTAGTTTAGGAACCCCATCCAACTCACCCTACTTATACTTTATCTTCAACTCTGCAGAGATGGCACTGTCTCAAACAAACAATTGCTATTTCCTCCTGAACAAGATAAGCATTCATAAGCGTTTACATATGGTGATACCTTGGAACTCATTGTTAATTGGTTCTGGAAGGAGCAATGAACACCAAAAGCAGTGAGTTAAAAAAAATAATTTTTCCCATAAGGAATGATGTAGTGAGTCACAAGGCAACCAACATCAATAAGTTCTAACTTGTGTGTCGAGTACCAAGCAAATGAGTACCAGGACCAAATTTTCACGTCAAAATGCTTGAGTACCAAATTTGATGAGTTTTAAAGCAGTTGAATACCAAGGTAGCACTGTAAAATGAAAATGTATTTGCTCCTTAAATCATAGGTACTGTATTTCTGCGTCACATACGAGAATACTAGAGATTTCTTCTACACTATGGTGCGTTTTTTTAGAAATGGGATGTTGCTTTTTTTCTCTGCAACAGACACTTCAATCTCTGGCTGCCTCTCTATGTTCCTACCCATTTCCCCCACTGATGCCATCCAGAACAAAATACTTTAATGCCCTGGGCCTTGTGTCAGAAGATGACCTCTTAACCCAAGACAGACATACAGTCAAGCATTATGCACGTGAATTGGAGGCAAATCTTTTTTTTCCATTTGATAGGTTTGTTTACATGGGTGATAATCCACACAAGGATTAAATCTACCACTTAAATGGCTGAACTCCAGCCTTTTTAGCAGCAATACATGTTCCTCCACCAAGGCAGCTGGCAAGAGCAGGTTCTTCTAACAACTTTGTCTGCTTGGAAAGTACTGACAAGGCAGCATTGCCCCCTTCTGGCTATCCATATACATCGGTCTATTATCTGCTACATTCTAGTGACAAATGGCTGGTGCAGTGCATGTATGATGCATTCAGTTGCTCAGACAGTGGCCTGAGCTTCCAAAATGCTTTCCATTTGGTTAATTCTATGGACTGATTTGCGGTGAGCCAGTGCACTCAATTCATTTGGTTTCCCTTTTGAGTCTCTAGTGGGGAAAGATGTTGGGGGAAGGGGTCTTACAAAAGTCACCTCACTTGAACAAGTTCAGACTCATTGTTTAAGAAGCATACTGGGAATGGATAAGAACACATCAGCTCATATGATCAGAGCAGAAACGGGTATCCACTCCACGCATAGAGAATAATAAAGTTTCCACATGGCTGGCAGAGGATTTAATCAATGGATCCCGATAGGCTACCCAAAATATGTATAGCAGACCAAGGAAGTTTGGCTCAGCCTACTTCCTGAGTAAACTGACTTACTAATGTTATTTCACACTCAATATTTACTCTCAGCTATCTCCCAGGCAAGGGAATTTTTTAATGAGGGGTTCTTAGCGCTCTCTGAGCTTGGTTGTTTTCTTGCAGACATTTCATTCCCCCCAAATATAGGTTCCCCAATAACAAATTACCTATAGTAGTTTGGGTAATGAAAGCTCTGCAAGAAAACAACCAAGCTCAGAGAGCACCAAGGAGCCCCTCATATCAACCATGAGCTACAAACATTCTCCTTTATTGCAAATTTTTAAATAGGAGTCCCAGATATCAGTGTGCAAAATGACACGGAGTTTTTGGCAAAGGAAAAAAAAATGGTCCTTGAAGTTGGTTGGCTAAGAAGAAAACTCTTTCAATTCGAAAAATACCGTATCAATTCTCAAGAAGGGCTATTCTAGAGCAAGACTTGAGTTATTGGATTCCACGGCCAAATATGGACACTTCTGCTACCACCTGCCATAGCATGTGAGAATGTGTACATGCAATGTCCCAGGTTTTATATACATTATTACATACACTACATCAATATATGATATTGCTCATGTTGTTTGACTGATACGTCCCTCTTAAGTAGGTATCTTAAGTAGGTATTTAACATCCCTACTTGAAAGAACAGCCCACTGGGATCTGGATCTCAGATTGTCTTATTTCCTCCTGGGCTCTAATGTATACATTGTGGGGCAGATCTGCTAAGTTCATCGTTAAGGCAGTTGAGCTAAGAACTCATGATGTCCTGTAAAAGCGATAGATTTATCAGAATGTTTGTTCTTACACTTATGTATTTTATTACTGTATTTTCTCTTGTCTATTTTATCCTAGAACTACGCAGACCCTATATTGACTTTTTAAAACATACGATCTAAGACTAATCAATAAATTATCAAGGCAACAAGCTATTGAGGAAGGAGATGTAGATTGAACAAAGGGAAGGTTTCAGGAACCAGAGGACTTCTGCATCTAAAGACAAAGAGAAATATCTTGGCTTCTTCCAGAGTATGACATGGAAAGCTACTAAGAGCTTTTATCAAGGTTGTGGTCTTGCACAAGGGCCTATACAGTCATGCCACCAGCTGATAAAAATCTATGGAAGATCACAGCATGAAGTTGCTATGAAGAATAGCTAGAGGAGGAGGGAGCTTCAAAGAACAACAATGCCACACAAAGTTTTTAAAAAACCTGCATTTTAAAAATATTCAAGTTTAAAAACCTTTTACTCCAGGTGTTCCGATTTCAAAATTGAAAATGCACATCTTTCTGGTGAAACATTTCTTTTTATGGATTTTGGAACAAAGTTGATTGGGATACTCAGCTTCAAGTTTGGGAGATTACATTCACGAATTCTGCAGTTGTGAAATGCTGAATTCCAAAGCCAATTTGTTGAGTCAATTGCTTTGAGATCCGAGTTAGGTTTTGGAATTCGACATTTAAGAAATGCAGAATTTATGAAATTTGAACTCCAAACTAAAAGATGATTATCCCAGTTTGGTTCAAAGATCCTTAGAAGCAAGTATTTTATCATAAAAATGTGCTGTTTCAATTTAAACAACTACTGTAAGGAAGCCAAAAGTGCCAATCTGAACGCATAGTTTATAATCCTTTTTAAAAAAAATCATCTTAGAGTGGCACCCGATATGGGAAGTTCACACCTAACCACCTCCTTGAAGAATATAATTCTTAGGCAGTAAACATTTCCTAAAACCCAGCTAAACATGGTGGCACCCTAACATGCAATACAACATATGAGACTTATATACTCCCTTGCGTCTATTAGTTGTGACTTGTTTTACCACCAGACCACTTGGAACCAAAGCCTATCAGTCAAAGGATGGATGTCTCCTCCAATCCAAGGGTTCAAGTGCCCACATTTCTTTCCCTTTGGCTGATTCAATGCCAGGCTGGAGAAGGACCCGTAGAAAAATCAGATTATACCTCAAGGTTCCAGCTTCCAACTCATCATTGAACAATGACAGTGTGGAAAGAACGGAAAAGCACCTACAGGCTCAATATCAAAACATCTTGTCCTCACAGAATAAGGAGTACTTTTTTGTAGGCAGTATCTCCTGCCTTACCTTTGTCATTAATAAAACTGACAATTGCACAACGAACAGCCAGATCTTCAGCCAAAACCACCTAAAGCCCTTCATATAAAAAAGGGGCAGCCCATTCTTACAGAAGATCTACATTTCTTTCTTTTCTATTTGCCTTTTTGGATAATTTTCATGAATACGGTCCATCCTTCCTTATATCATGAACACCGATTGGTAGAAACCTTCCTAGAATTCAAGGAGTTGCTTTTTCTGACATATATAGAAACTCCGCTATAACTTGGGGCATGTACCCTACCTAATATCCCCTCCTTCCGTCATTGTCACCTCAGCATTTAAGAGTCACTAGAAAAATTCCACACTGAGGATTTTCTGACCCAGAAAATGGCAGCCAAAAGGCATCCAACTAATTACATGGTCAATATCATTTATCTACACAGTCAATCTGTGGAGGATTTCAGATGCCACAAAAATGCTGCTTTGCGTGAAACAGTACCCTTTATGAGAGGTGATAGGTTGGGCCAGGTTTCAACTAAGTGAGTCCTACTCCCATAGATTGTGAAGTTCTACAATTTATATGTAAATGTTTACCACATAAATACCTGGATGTTTTAAGCAATCTTATCCTAAGCAGGCATGGTGTGAAGCCGAGAAAACAAAGAGCAATGGAAAAAACACAGCAAAGAACAGGAATCACTGGTAAATAAAAGCTTTGCTCTTAAGTCTTTCCCAAAACCTTACTACCCAGGTTAACTATAGGGACAAGAATAATGGTCACTAACGGTCTGTGACTCAAACTGTAAGGTGGACTGGAGACCATCATCTGGCTGAGGGCAGACACGATGATGAGAATGAGGATAGGCATCAGCTGGACAAACAGCCCAAGGCCACCCTGGGAAGAAAGAATTGAAAATATCAATCATTTGTATCCTCCAAACCACTTACCTTCAACAATTTTGGTTCAAATCTTGCATCTATGGTCTATTTGGTAGCCCACCATGTGCTTTTTTTTTTTTTTACTTAGGCTTTTGGATATTCATGTGAATTTGCTCACACTTGATTTAGTCAATACCGCATGGTTAGTCAATCTGTGGCTTAGCATGGTGTGTGCAGACTAGCTTCTGAAAGGCCCTATGGTTTCATGCCAATTCAGCAAATGCTTGAAGTATTTTGCATGTACTGGCTGTGTCTGTATTACAGACCAAGCCATGGCATGATGTTACCATGATTTGTTGAATAAACTACAGTTGGTTGGGTCCACAGAATCTGGTAAAACAAAATCAACTTATATTGTGACCAAGCATATTGTTTAGTTTATTGGATTTGTATCCCGCCCCTCTCCCCAAAGGGACTCGGGGCGGCTAACAACCACGAATATCAATACAATAAATACAATAAAAAAGTTCGATACAAATCTACGATAAACCTAAAAATTTAAAATTTAAAATTTAAAACATTTAAAATTTACGACCCTATTGTTGAACCCAGAAGCTTTCTAAACAATTCTATGAAGCACTGGGCACAATCTAAAGTACTGTACACTTATTCATAGCTTTTGATCTTCCCAGAACTCTGTTCCAGAGAGAAATTAAATTCTCTGGGGAAAAAAAATGGAAGGAAATGAAAGGGACTTCAGGTTAGTCCCGTTTTTATTTATTTGTATTCTGCTTTTATTATTTTTACAAACAAGGCAGCAAGCATATCCAACACACCTCCCTCTATTTTCCTCACAACAACTCCTCTGTGAGGTGAGTTGGACTGAGAGTGTGTGACTAGCCCAAGATCACCCAGCTAGCTTTCATGACTAAAATGGGCCAAAAACGCACGATCTTTTGTTCTCTAGCCTGGTATCTTAACCACTAGACCCAACTGGTTCTCTACTTCCTCCTTGTCTTGTTTCTGCATGTTCCATTCTTTGTTCTGGAAGATTAACTTCTGTAAATTAACAAAATATTCATGTCCTATCTGGATTGGGACGCTCCAGGAGAAAAACAATGATCTGTGAATGGACCAGACATATCTTCTAATAGCACTGATGATGTTACCTAGTTAGGGTAACGAGACGTCTGCAAGAAAACAAGCAAGCTCAGAGAGCATCAAGGACCCCTCATATCCTCTAATAAACAGAAATGTAACCGTAAATTCCACCCATGGCATTTAGCTTATTTTATGAATGGGTATGACTAGGGATGGTGGGAGTCAGGTCTTGCCTAATGACTCTAGAGTGTCTGTGGTAGAGGCCGATATTGAACAAATGACATTCTGCTTCATAGCTTTTATTTTCTGGAGGAAGAATCCAGTACTAGATAGCAATCAGAATGACTCCATGCTAATTCCAATATCAGAGGCAAACTGTTCCTCAATATTAGGTGCTAAGGAAGATTAGTGGAAAGGCATGGCTCTTTATTTTTCTGTTTGCAGATTTCCATAGGCAACTCATGGGCACCCAATGTACTGGCGAAAGGTCTTTGCAACAAAACAGAGATTATTTTCAAAACACATTTTCAAAGACACTCAGCACAATGCATTACAAAAACACAATAATGCTGTTACTTCAGCATTAGGCAGGAACTATACTCCTACATCTAAACAACAATGAAAACTGCCTTTCTGAAAGCCAGAGTTAATGAAAAACCAAAAATCTAGCATTGTCCTGCACTTTGGGATTAGCACAGATCCATAAGGACACAAATGAAATAGCAAAATGCCACTTGACTGAAACAGATCTGTGCATGTTCTGAAACAGTTTCATTTTCTCCCTCTGCCTTGCTTCAACTTACATCGCCTTGGTGTTCCCGTCTGTCTTGCCGCTGGTGGTAGGTATACCGCATCCTGCCATTGCTATATACATGTACGTTACCTACGAGAGAAAGAGACTTTTTAAGAATGGTTGAAGACGGCCCATCGGCCAAATATCGTAGAGAGAAGCTCCTAATTGTCCCTCTTTTAAAGTTAACAGGGTGCTTTCAACTGAACACAATCCAGTCTCGGATATGGTCTGCGAATTGTGGATGTTGTAGCCAGCCAAGTTCAGGAAAGACAAGCTTAGAAGGTGATAACTGAAGAATGGAAGAACAGTAACTGTAAAGGCAGACTGGGTTCTTTTGGGCGGGGCAGGGGGGGAGCTTATTTGGACACTGGCTTTTATAAAATGCTGAACACTCCCGTTCCTGGCCATGAGGCACAGAAGCCAAATGCCAATCACTGAGATTCAAGTAGTAGCCTCAGCATCGTTTGACTCTTATTTCCCGCTCTCCAGGAACGCTTTTGGTGTCAGTTGTAAGCCTTTAGTTCAGGGAATAAAGTGGTGGTAAAAGTTGTGAAGTCCAGGGACTCTTATAGCCCTTTCCTCCCTCTCTTTCTCTCTCCCCCACCTGCTGCACCATCTGGCTGTTCAGATAAGCAGCCTCAGATGGCTGCTCTGGGCCCCCAACTCCTTAGCCAAAGGGTGCGGATTCCCAGAGGAGGTTAATCTCACGCGGTTCTCCCTGGTGTTCTCTCCAAGTAGGCTCCACCACTCTCGGAGGCTTTCTGTTGCGGACCGAGATGTTGTAATCGCAGCGTCTTCTTCCTTTGGGCTCTCTATTAAAGGTGGAGCCTGCCAGGGAGACTCAGGTAAGTATGCCCCCCAGCCTTTCAGGAAACCCCTTCCTCACTTCTTGAAAACCTGCAGATTGAGTTGCTGTTGTTTTATTCCTTTTCTCTTCGCTTAGTTGCTGATCCTCCCTCCCCTTCCCTTTCCCATCACTTGGAATGGACCGTGATCTCCACACCTCCTCCTTGACCCTCGCTCCCCTTAAAAAAAACCAATAAACTGGACAGCACTTGATAAAATTTAATTTAATTGGTAAGTCGGGACAGCCCAGCTCCTGGAAATTTCTCCCACTCAGTTAACAATCTAATCCCACTCAGTCACCTATCCGTGAATCACTCACAATTCTGCTGCTCTAGAAGTGGTTCATCTTTTAATGGACATTCAATGCTTTCAACAGCCAAGCCAAGGCATGCCGTGCAAGCTATAAATGTTTAGGAGAGAGCATGTAGCAACCTGCTGGGATTGCAAGTGGAGGCCCACCAAGAGTTATCAATAGGTTAGATGGTCATAAACGTGGAAAGCGGAAAGTCAAAGAATATTATCTGGACACTGGGCTTAAGCTTTCAAGGTGACTCTGAAGCTGAAATCAGCACCCAGCCAGAAGCTCACGGACACATGCAATTCTTGAGTTGCTAGCAATTCCGATTATAAAAATGCTCAAAGGGGGTGGAACTCACAAAATGCACGTTTGGGACGTTGAACATAAATCTACATTGCCGTTCAACAAGTAATTTCTCTGTGGATTAGTATTATGATTTGCGGGGGGGGGGTGGGGGTGCGGGACTGGAGAAATCCTTGTTGTGTACCACTTAGAAGAGTGGAACGTTTTCTCTGCGACAAAGCCGACAACAGCTCAGATACTGAATCTCAGTACAAAATGTGAGAGTTGTTCACCAACATCAAAATAGGACATTTGCATCCTGGCTTAGATTTCCACAGAATGGTAAAGTTTGTAAAGACTCCCGAGTTTCCCCCCCACTCTTCTGTTATTTCCATCCAGTTGCGATCAAAAGCATTAACAAATTGAGTCCAAACAACTCGAGCAAACAAGCAGGCTAAGCTACATGCTACAAGAAGGCAACCTCAACTGGACTCTACCACCCAAACCAGTGTTCTAGACTATTTTACCCAAAGAAAAATGCCTTCTGGATCCCCCCAAAGGTGATCACCCATCCTCTTAGATGGGATTAGAAGACAGCTCAAGATGGAAAGACAGCAAAAGGCTTTGCTTTTCTCAGTTGATGCTTTAATAATGTGAGGAATGGAACATTCCTTCCCCATAGCTAAGCACAGAACTCACCCAACAGGAGTCCTTTTCTATCTATATCAGGGGTCTCCAACCTTGGCAACTTTAAGACTTGTGGACTTCAACTTCCAGAGTTCCTCA
>JAOYMU010000049.1:23421908-23443570 GCA_025802295.1 Psammodynastes pulverulentus
AGTGCCGACATGTTGATTATAATAAATGATGAGATTTCTTTTGAAACTTGGCTCGAGACTCATGCATGGATTATAGTGTCTGTCGGATCCCTGACATTCTGTTTTGCCAGAGGGATCCAGATTCTGAACCAACTTCATTTTCCAAGTCATCTTCAAAGTCAACCCCAATCAGCGTGTGTTGCTGTAATCCAAACTCAAGGTGATGAAAGCAAGAGTTAGGCTGCTAAAGCCTTTTAATCCAGAAAATTCTATAATTGGGGAACTAGTCAAAGAAGCCCAAGAGGTTATAGGGTCCCCAAGCATGAGGTGTGTGTCCAAGAGAATCCCTAAAGTTGAGAGTAGCCTAGGACCTGTGTCTTTCCATTTGTAGCTCAAGATCTTAGCTGCAACTACAAGGATAGTGGCTTTCATTTGCACAGCCAACTTATTGCCACAGTGCATGCACATTGGATTTTTAAAATTATGTGTTTTTTTAATGATTGAAAACTAAAAGAGCGTAATGAATAGTTCTCTCCATTTGGCTTTGTTCTTTAGCCATGTGTTCTGGCCCATTGTTTTACTTGTTGGTGATGATGGAGAAGAAGAACTTGTTACCAAGATGGATAGATAAGTCGTTAGGAAGTGAAGATACCATGGTGACAGCTTTGGTGTAAAAATCAAAATAGAACAGAACAGCCTGTCCTTGGGAAAGCATCCCTGGTGATAATTAGGAGATATGCTGGAAGAAAATTTGGGTTCATTGCACTGCCCTCTGCTGTGAAATTCTAGGTGGGAAATATCTATTATGTTCGCAGTGTTAAGGAATATATTTAGTTCACTGGAAAATGTTTGATTATCAGGATCTTTAATTTGAAACTATTCGAAGAAGTAAGAATGCCTATCAAGCTGGAATATAAGTTTAGCAGCTATATCTAAATGTTTCCATGCAATACTTCCATATGCTTTAGTTATAAAACCCACAACAAAAATAAAGTTTGGGTTATGGTTAGGGTTAGGACACATTCCAAGCTAATGATAAGGCTGTTTATATTCATATCAGGTATTATCAGCTTGAATCTTAACCACCTGCTTTCTTGAATGAATTGAGACCAGAGAAGGACGTGTTTGCATTTTGCAAGGATAAGATGTAATACTTTAGTGCCACAAATTTCTGGAACACATATGGGGCATCCATGTTGATTCTTTGTGAGTCTCATGCAGATATATTTGATGGACATAGCTAGAGTGGTACCAAAGCTGATCAATGGGGATTTAGCATAATCTCTGTGGTTTGTGTTTCCTCTTGTTTGCAAAGTACAACTAAAAAAACCAAAGGAATGCATTTGCACAATAAATTAGGATTGGCATTTTGAGTTCATAAGTCTAGGCCCTTTGGCAGTAAGAATCTGGATTCACATCAAGTTTTAAAAGTGTAAGTTTATTTGTAGGTCTTCCTTTCATGCACAGAGCCTTACCCCTCACTCCTTCCTCCAAAGATCCTTACTCCCACTTGCATACAAACAGATCATGAACATGCCTTGGCAATTGTTTTAGTCAGTCATGTCTCCGTAATGTCTTCACATTGTCCTCAACTAATAACTTAGATCAGGGGTGTCAAACTCACATTATCACAGCGGTGTCACATCACATATTGGGACTTTTTTCTCCTTCCTAAACCAGGCGTGGGCATGGCCAGCGCATAATGCATCTGGTCCAGAGACCGGGAGTTTCACAGCCCTGATTTAGATGGTCCTAGTGTTAAAGTTGTATTTTGTAGTTTGAATATTATATGTATATATTTCATTCTTCCTCCCCAATTATTTTGCTAGCAATTGTCAGAACTCCACATCATTCAATCAAAGTGGAAATTAGTAAGCAAGGAAACAAGTTTCTCTGATTAATTAGATTTTTAAGAAAAGGGTTTAAATGACAGCATTTGAGAATTCTGGTTAATACCTTTTTTTCTTTGCCCCAAGTCATTCTGAAATCTTGGTTTCTGAGCAAGAATCAGAAAATATTTATTTATCTTTCATCTTCACTGTATGCGCCACTTTTTGGTGGTAGTGGTTGTTTCTTTTATAAGTACAAAAAAACAACAAAAAAGAAAAGGCAGAATTACAAAAAAAAACTATTTATACAATGCATATATTAACTTATTTACATATATTTGTATAATAAACATTTAAATGAATGGAAGCAATAACTCATTATAGCTGTGCATAACTAATCCAAATTGATAATTTGTAAATTGTTGGTAACTACAGTTCTGCAGATCTCTGAATCTTAGGGATCATATGTTTATCTTTCCAAAGCTGAAAAATAGATTTTCTTCGTCAAGTTCTATGTGGTAGGAATAAACGTAATATGAACATTCAGTTGAAAATATTTAATCTCAGAGTCAAGTTAATGCATGTAATAATTTCTTTGCCAAAGAAACCAATTATGAGACATAATAGTGACATGTTTAAATGAAGCATGCAATGGTTTAAATGAAGTACGCAATATAAATATATTAGAAACCATTTTTTGTTTTTGGAAGAAATGTAATCTAAGATCTATTGAAGTTTTTTAGCCTTTTCTTTTTTTTAATTAAGTAAAGCTTACAAAAAGAAAGAAGACCCCAAAAAAAGATAAAAGAAAAGAATGCATAAAAAGGGAGTTCTCAACTTATGACCACAATTGAGCCCAAAATTTCTGTTGCTAAGAGATTGTTAAATAGGCTTTACCTCATTTTACTACCTTTTTTGCCACAGTTGTTAAGAGAATCCCTTTCAGTTGTTAAATTAGTAACATGATTGTTAAGTGAATCTGGCTTCCCCATTGTTGTTGCTTCTCAGAGGGCTGCAAAAGGGGATCACATGACCCTGGGACACTGCAACCGTCAAAAATATGAGTCAGTTGCTGAGTGTCTGAATTTTGATCACGTGGTTTTTGCCTGTGAGTTTTGAGACTGCAACGGTCATAAGTATGAAAAACAATCATAAGTCACTTTTTTCAGTACCACTAAATGAACTGTTATAAGTTGAGGACTACCTGTACATAAATTAATCCTAGTTATATAAAGATGTGGGGATAATACATGTGTTATTGTTCTTTATTTAAAAAAGCAAAGAATTTTTTGAGAGCAAATCATCAGTGTATACTTCTCAATTCTGTTAAAAGAGAAAAGATCTACTTGAGTTAGGTCTCGTTTCTTCTTTGGAAAACAGATGTAACATGTATGTTGGCTCTGTTAAGATCTGTCAGATCACTTTCATATGATTTGACAGATGGAGACCCAAGATTTCTATAAACGTGAAGAAGTCACTTAGATGACCTTCCTCACATGCTTCATAAATTCCAAGGATTTTCAGGGATTTTCAGGGAATGCTGGAGGATTTGTTTGATAGCTTGTGCCTGGTTGATCTCTGGACCTCGGAGATCGCCAGAGATGGCCAGAGATGAACAAGATTAACCCTGCAAGACCTCTTCTTTGTCACTGATCCTTCCTGTTTCCCTGGTTCTCAGAAGAGCTACAGAAGATGAAGCAATGAAAATATGCCTGGAGTGACAATGGCATCAAGCAAAAAATGAATATAATTAATCACTGGCACATGCCCATCTTTGGGCTTACCCAAGGGTAACAAGAATAGTGAAACATCTGTTCTACACCATTGCCATAGCAGCAGTTTCTGGCTATGATCTTGTTTAAGATGACCCAGGTTCTTTTGAGAGAAATTGATGGGACAAGTTGCCTAAAAGCAGAAGAGATGCTTTTGCTGGCTTCTTTGTGGACAAAGTCCTTACCTTTGTTCACATTTGGACACCACTTTGGCAGAACCAATTAAGAGGGCAAGGTTTTGCATTGTGATTAGATTTATTTATTTTTTTGAATGTGTAGGATGCAAAGAAGTGTTTGTAGTTTTGCCTCCTGTGGACTGGATTCATGTCCCTCCTGCTCCTTCAAGTAACTAGGTGGTATGCTCAGCTGGATTCGGGAGGCGGTTAATGCCTCTCTTCTGAAGATGCTATCTCTCAATTCAGCACGAAGGGGGGTTATTGAGAGGATGATACAGATTCGGCTACAGAAGATGTTAGAAGAAACAGATTATCTAGCTGGGATCCAAGCATGGCTGTAGGATCATGGAACTATTATGAATTGCTCTAGTAGATGACCTTCTAGTAGATGACTCTCTAGTAGATGACTCAAGTAAGAGGAATGTATCATTCCTAATCCTATTGGATCTCTCAGTGTTGCTTAATGCTATTGACTATGGTAGCCTTCTGGATCATCTACATCAGGGACGTCAAACTCACATTATCACAGCAGCATCATGTGATGTATTGGGACTTTTTCTCCTTTCGTTAAACTGGGCATGGGCATGGCCAGTGTGTGATGTATCTGGTCCGTGGGCTGGGAGTTTTACAGCCCTGATCTACTTATTTGGAAGTGAAAGGCTTTGTTTTGCCGAAGTTGTGCTCATACCTGCTCAGATCATTCCAGCTAGTAGACATGGAGGAAATAAAAGATGGTCAAATAAATTTTTGTTGTGTACTTAAAATATTGTGATAAAAGTCATATTCTACTTCTTCTCCAAAGGCTTTTTGCCACAGTCTTTTACAGAACATTTGTTCCCAACAGCCCTGTGAAGAAGGCAAAACTGAGCCAAAATTCAGAGCAGAGATTTGAAGGTTGACCTCCTCGGTCATAGAGCAAAATTTGGGCCACTACAATATACTGGTATTCTGTGATTCTATTGGAAAACCAATGACAGGATTTGACAGCACCTGCAAGTGAAAATATCCTCTCACACTTACATTTTAGAAGTTGGGCCAAGTCTAATATTAAGCCTGTTGAGATGCAACTTAAGGTTTTCTCCCTCTGGTGCCATGTTGGCTCATGTGGGAGTGTCAAAAGGAAGAACTCTGTATGCTCCATCTCCAGCTATAAAATAGTTTGGTTGTTTTGATTTCCCCAATCGACAGCCCTCCATTCTCCAAAGCAGAGGAAGGGGGATTCTTTGACCCTTTCTTACTAGAGGCCGATTTCCATGGATGAAGTGTTTGATTTAGGGGTTCCAAAGGCCCCCTGCTGCCTCCCCATTTTATGCCTTTCAGCTTCAACTCCTGAAACAAGTGATGTGCCCGTGAGAGATTTACCCTGCTGCATGTTCCTGACCCACATCGTTGTGCTTGTCGTTTTTGCTATGCATGGAACTGTTATGAAAAGATAATAATTCCATAAGCAGCTGGTTTCCTTCCCTCCTCCTGAAGACTATTTGCATACACTGTATTTAAGACAGCCCTCCCACTTCTTGGCTGAGGTACTCGTTGCTAGCCAAGCCACTAATACTGTAAATATTTGCCTGTGTGTTCTTCCAAAGCTTGGTGGTTCCCAGCATTCTCTGCAGAGGGATGATCTTCAGCAGCATCCAGGTGGCTGCAGACCAAGTGGCATTGAATGCCATACCTGCTCAGGTGAACCAGACAGAATGCCCGTCTTCAGTGTCAGGGTTTCCATAGCTGCTCACAGAAGGTGTGCAAATAAGAACTGAGGAAATAATAGAAACATACCCAGTCTGCTTTTGCCAAGCTACCAGATGGCTCCTACCAGGATGACGGGGGAGGAATTCTGAGTCAAACCTTACCCCTTGGATCAGATCAGAGTGTCAGAGGTCAGTCTCTGGTCATTTGAAATAATTACAAGGTACAAAAACAAGCAGAGACGCTGCGTGAGAGTAACTCAGCCAATGATACATCTCTTGATAGCCTCCAAGAGATTTCCAGAGATATTAGACCAAAGACACAGTGAAGGTTCAATGAATGCATTTGAACCAAATATGCTTTTATGTTTCCATATAGCATTGTCAATAATCTTCTTTTCCGCAGCAGAATGTGTATATTGCCTGTCATATTCCTGTTCAATTGTTTTAATTTCCTAGCCTCCTGTCTGTTGTTTCCTCCCTTTATATTATGTAAAATATTCTTATATTCACTTTGGTGACATTTTAGATCCAATCATTCCCACCGGAACCATGAACTTATTTTTGCTCAGATAAAATATATTATTTATCTTTGTTAAGATAAATGTGTTATTTTTGCTAAGTACACTTTGCTAAGATAAATATATTATTTATCCAAAATTATAACCGCCCCTTAATTGATCTCTTTGTCTAAAAGGACTCCATCCTCACACATAATTTAGGAAAGGAGATTTATTCTTTCAAAGGCATCTTCTTTTTACTTTCTTTTCTAAAATGTGTGAATTTTTATTTTCTAATCTCCTCACTCTCTGTCTCTTGTTCCCTCTGTTCGTTTGTTTTTACTTTTCTTGTTTGCTTTTCTTTTTCTTTTTAATTTGGAAACTTTTGCAAGGTGCCCCAGAGTTTATATGGCATAAGGACACCACCAACTGCATAAGTTGTTTTGGAAAAAGCTTAAAATAACCCCTGACCCACCGAAGGACATTCGTTAATTTCTGAAACATTATCTTGTGTTAGTAATTAAATATGTTCCATGTATTGTATCCAGTATTAAATGGATCTAGTTTATAATTAACTGGTAAAGGTCCTACGGATTATGAAAGATGGCACCTATTGTAGATAATTTGTACACTGGCAGTCTTCATTGATTGACTTTTTCTCATCATGAAGTTATTTTCAGATCAATACTAAAAAAACAACAACAATCCAGCATTAGGACACTTCTCCAACATCCACAGCCTCGGTAAATGTTCTATACCCACAGCAGGAATACAGATGTCTCAATTCACATATTGCACTATTGCATCCAATGTCTGCATACAGAATGCTTAATAAGAGTCATTCAACATTATGGGGGTTTTCGTTTCCATGGATGGTGGTGTGAAGTGCTTCCATCCGTGAGTGATCAATGCTTTCAGAAGTGAATCTGTTACCCAGCCAGATAGCATAGTGATGCTGCAAGGAACTCAGCTAGCAATAATAATAATAATGAACTGATACAAGGGATACCACCAGTGTGCTTATGATGGGAGAAATGTTGATGCCGTCTGTTAATGAAACCGTTGGCTTTCTTGTTTAGTTCTTGAATCAGCTCTTTGAAGTTGATACTGCTGCTGATCAGCGTGATGCAAAAGCCTTTTGCTATTTTCCACACACTTCAATAAATCTGTAAGGAGTTCTCACGGGGGGTGGGGAGGAAAGGGGTTGGAACAGATAATCATCTTGCAGAAATGTCAGCAGAATACAAAGAACTTCAATTCTTTGGTAATACCAATGGAGGTTGCAAGATCACATCTTCTCATCTAATGCTATGATGACCCGGGGCGTGGCACAAAGGCAACACAATCAGATAATAAGTAGGAGTTCCTTTATTAGCTCCTCAATGTCCTGGTTACCTTCTGGTCTGGAGAAAAATTCTCCCAGGAACAGCCTTTGGCTGCAGATATTCAAGTCCAAAACGCTGGCAACAGAAACTTTAACTATAAGTCCAAACAAGGCAATGTGAAGTAATTAATATGGCATGGCAAGGTCAAGAATTCCAGCAGTGAAGGGAACAGCAATGAATCAACCCAGTTGGGAGGATGCCAGGAACAAAGCTAACCACAGTCAACATAAGATAAACTCACTGTTTGTTCCCAGCAAACACCACTCCCAGCTACCTCCCCTTTTAAACTCTCTTCCCAGATGTATTTAATGAAGGGAATCAGGGCCCTTCCCCCATAAGCCATGCAACCCATGTTGTTCTCTTCTCCGTTCTTCCCTGCATGCCCTAGGATGAAGAGGGGGTGGACCTGGGTCTTCCTCTGAACTCCCTCTCCCTTGTTCCACTTCTCCCCTGCTCTGCCCAGCCTGACTTTGCCTTTCCCCAGTTTCCTCCACAGCCAACGGAGCCACTCCTCCGTTCCCTGTCAGCTGTTTGTCTTCCTCCTCAGATTTCAGACTCTGACAGGGGCATGACAAATGCTTTGTTTTCTACTGTCAAATGAACGGAGGCAGGCGACAACGTTCCTGGTGCATGTCTTAGCATCTAAGGTTCATAGAGGTAGTCCTCGACTTACAGCCATTCATTTAGTGACTGTTCCAAGGTATAAAGGCACCGAAAAAAGTTAATTATGACCATTTTTCACATTGTTGCTGTATCCCCCTGGTCCTGAGGTCAAAATTCAAATGCTTGGCTCAGTTTTACAATGATTGCAGTGTCCTGGATCATGTGACCACTTTTTGCAACCTTCTGACAAGCAAAGTCCATGGGGAAGTCAGATTCACTTAACAATCATGTTACTAATCTAACAACCGCAGTGATTCACTTAACCACGAAATTTCATAAAATGGGGCAACACTCACTTTACACTTGTCTTACTTAGCAAAGGAAATTTTAGGCTCAATTGTGGTCATAAGTTGAGGACTACCTATATTCCGTTAGCACAAGGACCATGTTTAAACCCATAAAGAGAAACAGAATCCCAATTGAGTCACATATATGTGGCAGATTGTGAAAGATATATATGACCACAATTGAGCCTAAATTTTTCTTTGCTAAGTAAGACAATTATAAAGTCGGTTATACATATCTTTCACAATCTTCAGCTACTCAATGAATAGATCTTAAGGTATTAGCTCTCTTGTGTATGACTGAAGGAGACCACAGAACCAAAGTCGCAGTAGAACAAGGCAGCAGTTGTGCTTTACAGAAATTTTGTCAGAGAATTTTATGCACTAATGTTCCTCCTACCTATTTCTAGAAAGTAATGATCCAGCCATCTCGAAACACAGAAAATGTTGAAGTGCTCAATATGATGTGAGAGAAGGCCTGGCACATGGGACTATAATGGAGATTAATTTCCTTTACTCTTATATATGTATATATTCTGCTTTTATATAATTCAAATAGTTAATAAATTATTTTGGCTAGTTAAGTGACCACTCAATTAAATCATCACAATGGGAAAGAATCAATCTTAATTTTGTTTATTTCACTTTTTTTCTTCAGGGGGAAAAATAGTGGTTCCTTGACTAGCCCCATATTTTCAACTGCAGAAAATTCTAGTTGTTCCTGCACGGTTTTATTACAACTGCCCCAAATTTGCCCAGCTGCATTTAAGAATAAACCCTGAGATAAGTGAGAGGCTCCCGAGGATATGAGATCCAAAAACATCAAATGTCAAACTCTTTCAAAACCTGGACTGATCTTGTTGATGCCTGAAATAGTCCTGGTGGCTCTAGGGCAGTGTTTCTCAACCTTGGCAATTTTCAGAAGTGGTACCAATAGAAAAGAACATTTGTAGCTCAGGGTTGAACTGTGTGTCAGCCCTGAAGCTGACCTGACTGAAGCCATCTTGACAGCTTCAGTGTGGCCACACTGGAGCTGGGGGATAGGGAGGGGAAATTCGAGATAGCTGGAATTTTGTAGCCAAAACAAAATACTTTCTCTTGGGAACCAAGGACATTCTCACACCTGGTCAGAGGAAGGCGGAGTGATGTCGCCAGGCAACCAGACAGCTATGTGATTGGATCATGTGATTGATTGTTTTGAGAAAGTGGCAAACTTCTAATTAGGTGAAAATCGCTGGAACCTTCAGAGTCGGTTTTCACCAGATCTGTGCCAATTTTGATATATTCAATAAAGCTTTGAATTCTTTGAGGAAACTACCTGCCTTGGAGTTTTGCTTGCTATGGGTCTATTACTTGGAACCCTGAGACACATCTTGATAAAATTATTTAAGGAAGATAGAGAAGAATGCCTCTTTTTTTGCAGGTTGTGTTCAGAGATTGTCAGAGACAACCATTGAATGATATAACTATCTAATTTTTGTTTCCTGCAGTTCATTACTGGAAAAATGAAGAAAATTAAAAGATTCAGTCTCTCTAAATGAATTTAAACATCATATAAGCCATTACATGTGTATGTACTTATACATGCCAACATACCTGTTGTTTTGGATGTCCCTTTTTCCTTATTATTGATTTTTTACTAACATCTTAAAGTTGTCTTTTGTTTGATAACCTAGTTACTTTTTCTCTCTACATCCCATGATTGTCTTCTGTCTGACCACAGCAATTATCTTCTACTTCTCCCATTGACCCAACTTGGTTCATATTTTCACATTAGGTACTTTCACTGTGCTGTAATTTTAGATGTTATTGTATTTAATATAATTTTAGTGTTTACATTGTAATTTAATATAGGCTGTATTCTGGACCTCATTTATAGATATTAGTTAGGTTGTTTTACAAATGTATTTTAACTCTGCTGTAATTTTATTTTGTTCATTATGACAAAACATTACATAGGCCATTATGTACTGCTCTATGACTGCAATGAAATTGAATTGAGTTGAATCACAACAGTTGTTTTGGGTACTTTTGTAAACTTCACTTTTCAATTTTCCATTCATTCTTGAGTCACACATTAACATGCCTATATACAAATCCACTCAGTGTCAGGCTACAAACAATCAGGACTTTTAAGTTAAATTGCAATTCAAAAGATTTATTGCTCAACCCCTATACACAAGAATCTAGTCAACTAAAATTCAAGACTAAATTGATGCCAGATAAGGGTCAATAGCATTGAAGAGGGATTATACTTGGACCATTTTTGGCAACATGGGGATTCTAAGCTTATGACAAGCTTAACTCCACCCCTCCATCTGCTTTTCTTCTTCAGCCAGGGCACATAATAACCATCCTTACTTGGTTTTGTTTTGTTTTGGTCTATATCATTGAAATGGTTTAAATGTCCTGGCATGAGTTTCATTGCAAAGGAAAATGTCTTGCAAAGAACAAACAGACTCCAAAATGAATTTTAAAAATGGGAGATTCAAGATTTTGATTTGAAGAATGAGGTGGTTGGTTATAATATTAAATTCTGAAATGCAAGCAGCCCTCTCACATAACGGTCTCAGAACCCATTTTTATCTTTAAACCCCCAACTGGCCCTTTTTGTAGAAAAGACTTTAGCCCTGGGCCTCAGGAACCAATGGAGTTAATCAACATTTGGGATCTTCTTGGTGTTTTTAACACACAGCAGTACTGTGCTGGGTAGCATCCCCTGGAACAATATTATGGCCCTGAGGGCTGATTGCTTTGCCCAGTTAGAGCTTTCCGCCTCAGCCAATCTGGGATATTAAAAAAAGAAAAGAAAAAGAGGGACAAAAAAATCAACCTGGTTTCTACCCAATTGCGTTGCCAAATTCAACAGAGACATTTCCATATGGTTCGGTACAAGTTGGGCAATTTATTTGGGATGCAGTAATAAATAGAATCTCCCAGGATTCAATAGGTAGTTCATCCAGGAACTTGCCTGCCATCTCATCATGAGTGGATCAGAATGGGACATCAGGAAAAAGGAACAAACGGTGCAGCCATTTTAATTGCGCCGAGAATATGTTGGCATGCATGCTAAATAGCAGTGTGTACACACATGCAGTTTAGCTTAGTTTCAAGAGGACGACAGAAACAGCTCTCTCGCTTTGAATGTATCGCCTTCCTCTTTTGCGGGGATCTCATTGTAATCAAAACTTGTGCCAGCAGTTTGGAATCTGAGCAGGGTTGCTGCAACCGTCCTTCCTATAAAATATTGACCTCTAATTTCATTGAGGAGGCTTTAAAGGCTCCCATCACAATACTTCAGCTCTACGACTCACTAAATAGAGGAGCAGACCATACTAATTCTCTTAACAGAGTAGATCTCAAATTAAATATGTCAGCGGTCAAATTGCCTATCCCCAAAAAATTACCCAGGGGCATGCAGACGCACCACACACACACTCATACACACACACACACACACACACACACACACACACACACACACTTCTTCCACGTAATGTCAATTCCACATGATTTCATCAGCAGCACTGTACAGAAAAAAACACTGTATTTTTGCTCCCAACAATAATTTTGCTGGGCGCTACAAATCTGATTTAGAAAGAATGGCATGGACAAGAAGATCAATAGCATGAGCAGCCTTTTTGCAATTTCTAAATTTGTAACATGATTTCATACTTTATGCAAAGATTGCCAGGCATAGGTGGTAGAACAACTAAAGCGCCAATGGCTATGTTACAACTGGGGAGACTCTTTTATAGCCCTACAGCTTGTGAGAAAGCACCCCAGAAACAGCACTGAGGTTTAGATTCTTCTTCTTAAGGTCAAGGATGGTCACATTCATACAGGGGTGTCAAACTCAATTTCACTGAGGGCCTCATCAGAGCTGTGGTTGACTTCAGGGGGTCAGGCAGGCATGGGTGACTGGGTGGGTGTAGCCCAGAGATGGTATTCAACAGGTTCTGACCAGTTCTGGAGAACCGGTAGCAAAATTTTGAGTAGTTCAGAGAACTGGTGGTAACCTTCCCCCGGGAGTGGGGAGGGAATGGAGATTTTGCAGTATCCTTCCCCTGCCATGCCCACCAAGCCACACCCACCAAGCCACACCATGCCCAAGCCATGCCCACAGAACCGGTAGTAAAAAAAATTGCATCCCACCACTGGGATAAAAGGACATGAGGAAGAAAAAGGTTCTTCACTCTCAAAAGAATTAAAAGCAACACTGCAGAACAGGACAGGACACAGAACAGCGGCTCCATATAGGGTAGTCAAGATGACTGAGCAGGATAATAAAACTTTTTTCCAAGCATGTTACACAGCAGAACACAAAGATTTGTTCTTTATCATCCCAGAAACAGAATAACAGATTTAAGTTACAGAATGATATTTCCAACCAAATATCAGAAAGAAAAAGAAAACAAAGTTCATCATCCCACAATAGCAATTGGACAGTGGACAATCACCTAGAGAACTAGTGGTTTATCCCTCAATGGATATATTCAAGCTGAGACTACAGCACCTTCTGTCAGGAAATGCCTTAATTTAGATTCCTCCTCTGAGTATTGGGGCTGACACCATGGCCTATGATTCTACATGGGGGCAGGGGAGCAGAACATCTTATAGTAAAATACTGTTGACTTTGGTTTCCTGAGCCAATTTGAAATCAGACATCCATTCTAGCAGTTTCATCTTTTATGATGAATCAAAATAAATATTTTTAAAAATGAGAACTTTTCTTAAAAGGGCTGAAACTCTTGTCACCAGTGGAATATTGCTGATCTTTTGTTTTTCCAATTACTACTGTAAGGAAAGTTGATTAGCTCAATGGAGCTTGAAAAACAATGGCAAATTACAACCAGCCGATAATATATGGTACTAGCAAGCTGATAATATTCCTCATCCAAGATCAAGATTCTTAAAGCAATTTCTCCATATATATATTTCTGCCAAATCTATTCCTAGACAGACCATTCATCTTATATGTATCATTGCTGTGAATGAAAAGAAGTAAAAAAAAATATAACAAGAAGTGGAAAATATATAGTAAAATTTTATCTCAATTGGTGAATAAATTCTGTGCATTTTATCATTTAACATTTTGCTTAATAGTGTATAGAAGAATTTAGCTTTGGCCTCCAGAAGGATGTAAGGGTGATAATAGAGAATAACAGAGTTGGAAGAGATTTTGCAGGTGATCTAGTTCAATCCCCTGCCCAAGTAGGAGACCCTATACCGTTTCTGAAAAGTACTTGTCCAGTCTCTTCTTGAAAACTTCCAGTGATGAAACATCCACAACTCCTGAAGGAAAGCTGTTCCATTGGTTGATTGTCTCACTGTCAGAAAATTTCTCCTTATTTCTAGGTTGAATCTCTCCTTGATCAGTTTCCATTCATTGTTCCTTGTCTGGTCTTCGGATGCTTTTGACAATAAGTTGTCCCCTTCCTCTCTGTGGCAGCCCCTCAAGAATTGGAACACTGCTATCATGTCACTCCTGGTCCTCTCTTCACTAGACTAGCTATGCCCAGTTCTTGCAACCATTCTGCATATGTTTTAGCCTCCAGGCTCCTAATCATCTTGCTCTTTTCTGCACTCTTTCTAGAGTCTCAACATCTTTTTTATAGTGTTGTGACCAAAACTGGATGCAGTATTCAAGGCGTAGCCTTTCTAAGGCTTTATAGACCAGTACGAGTACCTCATGTGATCTTGATTCAAACCCACTGTTAATGTAACAAAGGATTGCATTGGCTTTTTTGACTGCTGCTGCACACTGCTGGCTCATATTTAACTGATTGTCCAGTAGGTCTCCAAGAACTCTCCTACAGTATTACTATTAAGCCAGGTTTCACCTAATATATATGTTTACTTTTGGTTTTTCTTACCTAATATAAGATTTTTCTTTTCTGAATTTCATTTTGTTAGATGAAACAGTTGGGAAAGTTGAAAGCATGATAAAGGCACTTTCTGTCTGATCTAAAAAGGGCACAGTAAAGGTTCAAGACATGCTTTCAAGCACTGGTGGGATTCTGCCAATTTGGACCAGTTTGGGCAAACCCCTTGCCCTGAAGATCATCTGGGACCAAACCAATTCTCTCCAATGGTCATTAGGGCCCACCCACTTGCCCCTGCATTGTGCTGACCTTTATCGTCTCAGCTGATTGGTGTTGAAAAGCAGATTGCCGCTCTTCAGCTGTGTTACTCCCCCGAAGTAATATAGCAGGTAAGGAATTTTGCACTGCTGTTGAAACACGCACAGCGCACTTCAGGCGCATGCACTCATGATCACTAAACCAGTTGTTATAGCGGTATAATTCCACCCCTGCTTTCAAGGTTTAATATAGTTGTGGTATCTGTTCCTTGGCTTTTCCTCTGTGTCCCCCCCCAAACTATTTATTACTATAATCTTTTGTTTAACATGAAAATGATGAGGGGACAATCAAATTAAAACAGGCACCATATAAATACCACACACCAAATAGCCCAAAGCACTGAGAGAAGTTTCCGGAAGATGGGCTCCAGGATGAGTCCGAAAGCTCAGAAAATTAAACAGTTTGGATCCTGGTGACTGACCCAGATTGGATCCTGCAATATTATCCTGGGACACATATATTCACCTTCATTCATGTTAGATTAAAACAGTCCACAGTGCAATTCTCTATTGATTGAAAGTATGTATTGATTTTTCTAGTTATTTTATTTATTTATTTATTTATTTATTTTATTTTATTTGTCAAGCTTACATACATTGGATATACATATAAGTATAAACATAATTATGAATATATAAAATGGATACAAATAAGAGAAAAAGAAATTAGGACAGGGGACGGGAGGCACGTTTGTGGTTGGTGGTGGGGAGAGATGGAGAGAGATTGAGGGTTGTTGTAATGATCACCAACATCACAGCTTTTAATATTTCATTCACAGCACATGAAATATATGCATTTCCATTCCATCCAATTCTCAGAAACTGCCTGGAAAAGCCCCTGCAGTGACTTTCTTGGTAAGGTTTTCAGAAGTGGCTTGCCAATGCCTTCTTCCTAGGGCTGAGAGAAAGTGATTGGCCCAAGGTCACCAAGCTCTAGGGCAGGATTAGAATTCACAATCTTCTGGTTTGTAGCCTGATGCCTTCACCACAACACCAAACTGGCTCACATATGAAGTATAACAACAACCCAACAAAAAACAATCAATTTTAAATCACTGAATAGCAAAAACAGTTAAACGTTCAAACTCACATCATACGTTGCCAATAAAATAATTCAGCTAAACAAGAAATAATACGATTTAAATGTCAAAATTTTGCCTGCCTGGCTTCAATTGAGATTTTACAGTGTTGCATTCCTGTAGTCAGTTCTCTCCAATACATCCTGGCATATAGATATATAATGAATATTCACTAATAAATGAGGAAGAACAGTCAGCCAGAAGTTCTTGGCAGGTTGAATTAGACACATGAAGAGGCCTGTGCTAACCAGAGAAGAAAAATTGGATGGAGGATTGTATCACTGGATCTGAGGCTAATTACAAATGCATACTGTATATTAAGCCCTTGTTCTCATAAGGACACAGCAAAGCATCATGTGGTGAATAAAAGCCTAGGACAATTGTGCAAATAAGATCACAGGCAGAACACAAAGACCAAAATAATTTGCTTATCCCTGAACTACAGTATTCAATAAATCACAGGGTATCTTTGAATCCTTGCAAGTGACATACAAAAGATATTTATTTATTTCAAGGATCATATCTGATTTTCTGTGAGTGGAGATGAGAAGAAATGTAGAAATCTTGATAATTTAAAAATGAAAATTATAGATTATGAGTGATAGAATGTGTTTATGAGCTGACTGTACACATTAATATTAATTTTGTTAAAACTAAACTGCAATTTATGGTGGAGCCAGACATTTGCTCATTTCTTCCATCTACTATTCCTTCTATCCTCTAAATGTGCTTGACCAGTTGATGGAGTTTTATGAAGACTTGGTTAGGAAACTTCCTTCCTCTCAAAAACTCATTCTTAGTTCTTCTTGAAACGAAATCTAGCTTGAGTTTTAAAGATTCTGTTTTCATCTTGAAACTCAATTGGTCCTTCTCCTCACACACATTCAAACTATGTTCTACCACAAGATGGAGACAAGCAGAGTAAGGCATTGCAAAACGAAGAAGTTAGAAACTGCTGGTTGTGGCCAAACAGAGAGTGCTAGCATGAAAAGATCCAGAACTAAACTTTGAGAAATCTTTTCTGAGAACTTTCATAGAACCTCTTAATAAAGCAAGAGAAATATTGACTTTCCATTTGTCACCTCATAAAGTCCTATGACTCAGCACCATGACATTTCTGAAAGGCACTGATCAAATCATCAGACAACATGTAATAAAAAGTGTGTGTTTGAATGAAATGTCAGGCTGGCCTGACACGTTTTTATCACATACGCACACTTTCAACAGCCTATGTTTGAAATATATCTGATTAAATAGTTTAAACAGATTTAAACACTTTGATAAGCATTTCCAAGAACAGCTTAGCCTGCTGTCTCTGATCTCGGTATTCAAAAGAAGAAAACACAGTTCTAAAGTAATGTAAACTTTGTTATCGCTGCTTTGTTTATGTTTTGCTTTTTAGCAAGAAGCTTTAAAATATTGCAAAACTATTTGTACAGAATATAAGCTAGTAAATGACAACGATATAAAGCAGAGCTGTCGTAAAATCACTTGTTAGCAGAAGAAGAAGGTTATTAACATAATGGCAATAATGTCACAATTTAAAATTAGCACTGAAATGTACCACCAATGAACCTGTAACATGGAGAGAAAAATCTCAATTATTCAGTCTGACAAACCAAACAAGCCATTGTTAAAACTCCTCCCTACATTATTAAAATACATTCAAGCAAAGCTGTTTCTGTCCTTATTTGTCTATGGAGATTCTTTGGAGATTTGTCTATGGAGTCCTTATTTGCAGTTAATTAGTTCAGAACTATATCCAGTTTTGAAAAGTCTGATATAAACGGAAAGTGTGGGCCAGGCTGCCCACCCAAACCCATCTTTCTGCTAGACTTAAATCACAATTTGGTTCACACTTCTCTAGAAAGCAATCTGATGAAAGTTTATGGGAATTATTTTTCCGCACACATGTACAAAACCGAGCTGTTAATTTATAGTCAGACACTGAGTGCTGACATAATGGAAGAGAGGTCAGCTATCCCTTTGTTCTTTGGCTTTGTAATTTTTTTAGGTCCCTATTTTCAATTGACTGTAACTTTCTTTGCTGTATCTTAATAAGTTTCTCCTTTTTAAAAGAATAATTACACTTGGAAGAGGCCATTTTTATTACAGATTTGAACCTCTGACTCAGGCATCCATATGAAAGCATGTCTCTGCTTGAAATACATCTAATAAAGGGAAGTCTATTACCTCTCTGAGCAACTATTTGAAGGACCATCTCTCTCCCCCACTACATCCACCCAGCCCAGCAGGACAGGATGGTAGGGTATGTTGCAAGTCCCATCTATTAGGGATGTACCTCTGGTGCAGTGATGGGATTCCAAAAATTGCTACTGGTTCTGTGGGCATGGCTTGGTGGGCATGGTGTGGCTTGGTGGGCATGGCTTGGTGGGCATGGCAGGGGAAGGATACTGCAAAATCTCATTCCTTCCCCACTCCTGAGGGAAGGTTACCACCGGTTCTTCGAACTACTAAAAATATCCATTACCGGTTCTCCAGAACTGGTCAGAACCTGCTGAATACCACCTCTGGTATGAACATCTGCAGCTAAACATTGTGATTATGCAGAATTGAATCCAAAATGTTCAAGTTCTTCCTAAATTTATACTTTCATGATACAACATGATTTCAACCATGCATATACCTGTTAAAAATCTTATGAAAAATTGTCCTGTGACACTTTCATCACATAAAAGATTTCTCACTTTCCAATTTAACAGTGCGCTCTTTGGTTGCTGGCTTTAATAGAGAAATTAAAAATTATCTTATCTTTGGGCACAAGGCAAGCGATATTATTTGACTTCAATGAAATGGCAGCAAGACAAATATTTCAATCCCTACTTGTGTGGATAACAGTTTCAATACAGCTAGTCCTCATTTAGTGACTGCCTTGTTTAGCAAACATTTGCAGTTACAACAATGAGGAAAAGTCTACTTTATGACCAATACTCCAATTTAGGACTTTTTCACAGCTGTAAAGCAAAGGAAAACTGAAGTAAGATCATAAGTAGAGTCCCAATTTCACTTAGCAACCATTTCGTTTAACAACTGAGTTGCCAATCCCAATTGTGTCACTAAACAAGAACTACCTGTATTTGTATTTATTCCTGCAAGATATAAATTGTTACCCATAAAAAGTTTGCATTATGTGAAATTTTCAGTTTAAAAATAATGTTTATATCTTTTTGGGATAGCTAAACTGAGATTCTTAGATTATTACTATAACCAAGATCTAAGAAAACTTTTCATTTTTATATATGTTGTATATTAAATGTATGTATGTCTGTATGTGTATGTGTATGTGTATGTATATGTGTATGTGTATGTGTATTTGATTACCTTGGTTAATCAAACTGCTACTTTAAATAAAACAAATTAATCTATTATTTTACCATCAGATTAATATAATCTGCCTCCCTAAAAACATTTTATGTGTAGTGTATACCTCAGAAAATGTTTATTTGCTGTTGAAGATATGACTTAGGAATATTGACAGATTATTTTATTTTGTAGTATTTTAGAATCCCATTTGGGGTGTCATCAACACGGACTTTTACTATGACTTTGGATCATTCACTATATGTTTAACAACATATCTCTTCTTCTTCATTATGTCCTCAATATTTGGAATCTATTAAGAACTAGATATATTTTTGGACATGAAATGGGGAGAGACAGAGCTCCCAAATTTATTATTTGACACTAGAAGGAGAAGTCTGCAGATGATTTCTACCAATGGGTTATTGATTTGTGTCAACACACAAATTGCTTTTGTTTTTATTTTTACAAAAGGGCAAGGAAGTCGACTTTATGACTTCATCCATATTATGACACTATAGTCAAATAGTCAAAGCTTTTGAAATATATAATTTTTGTATATCCTCCTCCTCTTCCTCCACTTGGAATTAAAATTGTTTCATTAAAGATATTGTATATATTTATATTTTACTTTGGTTAATTAGTAGAACACAGTAATATTGTTGAAGTTGTGTGTGGTTTTTGTGTCTTGTGTGTGTATGTGTCTGTGTCTGTGTGTAAATTTGTGGCTTTGCAAGCATACATGAAAATATAAAAACCTATTACTGGAAAAGCAAATGCACACCAATGCTCCTGACCATTGGTTCTAAATTACAGAACATAATTTTGTCTTATTTCCACCAATATGTTATCTTACACACTAACTGGCCAGTCATTCCTTTTCAAATAAATCCACATCTTTCCAACACCCAATCCCATAAGTGTTCAGAAAGTGTAACAGATCTCTGCATGATAACTATTAAAGGAGACCTAGGTGGCTAGGTCACTTGTCACATTGTGAAGACCAGATTCAAGCATATTTGCTGTTAATCTACAGAACTCCTTGTACGTTCACAAAGGGGTGGGAAGCCAACTTTTTTTCTTTCCTCCAACATTTTTTTTTCCTCCAACATAAATAGTCAACAAATGACCTTTTAACTAAAAACAAGAGAATGTTCACGTCCATCCAGTTGTGAAAGATTTTTTTCACACCAGTAAGATTCAAAACACCTTGTAATATAAATATCCATCTTTGAAAACAGAAAAAAAAATCTTGGGCTATTTGTTTTTACACCAGTATATGGAAAAAAACATGTTTTACTTTAAAATGAAAATGTTGAGACATGTCAACAATCATATTTCATCCCTCTATGATGTAGAAGCGTGTGCAGCCAGAAAATGCTTATTTTGCTCTGTTTTACTGACTGCTTAACTAAGCCATTTTCATCTGCAGTACAGTATAGAAGCATTTTCTGGTCAGATGGTTTAAATGGGTCTTTTCTTTAATTTAATTTATTTTAATGAAAATGGAAGGAAAATGTACATACAAAAGTCATATCTGTTGGGTTCTTCCTACCAAAATACAGGTTGGAAAGCAAGTTAACATTCATATTAAGAAACCCTTGGAAAGAGAGTGATGGTTTGATTTGAAAGCAGAAAATGTTAAGTGTGTGTGTGTGTGTCCAAAAAAAGGGGGGGGGGTCTTCAAGTTTGTAAAGATGATCATATTAAGACAAATGTGCTAACATTTCTACAAAGAATAGTTGTTTTAGTCAAGGCTACTTTAGTATAATTGCCCCTCTGCCAAGGAAGCTCACCAGAAAGCCAGAAAATGTTGCATTTATGTTCAAAGATCCACCACAAAATCTAAACTTAGACTTAGTTGGCTCTTTTGCTAAAGCATGATTGTCAGTTAAAATTATAAGTCAATTCATACCACATGAGAAAAATACATACCTTTATCCAGAGAGATTTCTGCTTACAATAAAAATAGAAAAAATAGTCAATGATGATGATGATAGCTGTTGATGAAAGTAATTGATTGAAATAATTGCAAAACAAAGATAACAAAACAATAGTGCCTTGTTATGACATTTGAATACAACAGGTTTATTCAAATGGCCAAAATTAGCCTTGCCTTAGGATCAGCTGTTTGACCTCCAACATCTTGAAAACAAGTGATATTGGCCCAATCAGTACTACATCCCTTTGCTAGCCAACTCCAGAAAGCATTGTAACTCCAGCTTCAGTTTTCTGGGGAAGAAAGATCAGGAAGTACTGATATAAAGTATCAAGTAAAATAAAATATAAAAATAAATAAAAAATAAAAATAATAATTGAAATACATAAATGAAAAAAAAATGAAAATTGAAAAAAAAAATCAAAGGGCAACTAGGTCTTTTTCTTCCATCAGTTTTCTATGTTTCTAAAACATTTGTAGTCATTCCAGTTTAGAGTAATGGAAAATTAAAGTGTTTATTTGGTTCTCATACACATTGCAGAGAGTTGGATTGTGTGATCCTTTCCAACTCCACAATTCTATAATTCTGTAAAATCTTCAGATCTAAAACCAAAATGAAGCCTCTGCTAACCTGGTCAGAGTCTGGAGATGTTGAGAGCTGATATCTAATGATAATCTACTGATTTGGTGACATATTTTGGTATACAAACAGTTTATAGCCTATAGATATGCATTTATAAAACTTTTTCAAATAATGCGTATTCACAATCTGTGCACAAGAATCCTTTTATATTTCAAAGCTATATGTTGAATCTTTTGTATGGGATCTTATCAGAGGTGGTATTCAGCAGGTTCTGACCAGTTCTGGAGAACCAGTAGCAGAAATTTTGAGTAGTTCGGAGAACCAG
>JAOYMU010000049.1:23460003-23476091 GCA_025802295.1 Psammodynastes pulverulentus
GAGGAGGAGGAGGAGGAGGAGGAGGAGGAGGAGGAGGAAGAGGAGGAGGAAGAGGAAGAGGAAGAGGAAGAGGAAGAGGAAGAGGAAGAGGAAGAGAACTGTGGAATCCTGAATGCTTGGTTGTTTTCTTGCAGAAGTTTCATTCCCCAACGAGGTAACTCTATACAGGCACTGAATCCTTATTTCAAATACTACCCTTATTAGGAATTCCTGCAAGGTGCAACTCGTATGACAGAATAGCTCTCATTTTGCTAATCCTTTCCTTATAGGAACTCTTGCCAGCTAGAGTTTATCAACTTTCGTTTAAGGGAAATTGAGGAAAGCTTCCATCTTTTGAACCTGTGTGGTTTTCATATCCCAAGTAAGCCTAGGAGAGGGGTTTTTTTTGAGGGGGGCTTGCTTTGGTTTTGAGGAAGTTCTCAAGGACTTTTTAGAAAACCCCAAAGCTTTCCTGATCTGCTCCCCTTTCTATGGATTGTGCTGACACTCTGAAAGATTGATAAGAGATCAATGAGGCAGGAATTGTTGTGCAAAACCACCCATTGACATTTCCATAATATATTGGGTACCATCCCTATCCACTGGAAGAGAAAGGCAAATATTCCCTTGGCTGGGATAGATCTGTCTGATCAACCCTCTCGTTCTTGATTTAGAGGGAACAATAACTCCATTTCTTAATTATAATTTCTCCGGAATTGCTTGTACACTAAAGCTGAGCCCATTGACCTGCGATTTCAAGCATCACCTCTGGTGCCTTTTATGAAATTGGCCTTACATTAGCTTTACTTTCAAGGCCTCTGGGTGCAGAGGCTAATTTTACTGGTAGGTTACACACTGCCGTTAGTCGTCGTGTAATTTCATACTTGATTTCTTTCGGAACTCTTTGGGTAAATAGATGCCATCTGGCCTCCGTTGCTTCCCATTGTTTCGTGGATCAAGCTGTTGGGTAACCTCTTCTGTTGGTACATCCCGTTGGTGAGCGTTCGTCTGATTTATCACTTGCAAAGAGGCGATTGGGAAGAGAGCAGAGGGCAGAGAGGTGGCATGATAGAAAACATTACGAATGGAACTTTGATCCAGGCTTCCTTAAACGGCATCCAGTTTTGGTCACCACGATATATAAAAAAAGATGTTGAGACTCTAGAAAGAGTGCAGAGAAGAGCAACAAAGATGATGGGATTTTGCAGTATCCTTCCCCTGCCACGCCCACCAAACCACACCCACCAAGCCACACCATGCTTACCAAGCCACGCTTACAGAACTGGTAGCAGAGGTGGTATGCGACCGGTTCGCACCCGTTCAGCTGAACCGGTGGCGGCAAAACCTGCCGCTCGAGCGAACCGGTGGCAGAATTATGGCTACTGGTTCAGCTGAACCAGTAGCTCAAACCCGCCTCCCGCATGCGTGTGCTTTCTCCACCCTTTTGAGCATGCGTGCGCCGATCATTTGAGAGGACTCTGATCCTCTCAGCTGATCGGCTGCCATTTTTTAGCTACCGGTTTGGCAGAACCGGTAGCTAAAAACTATGCGCAGATGATCGGAAAGGGCTGGGGAGGCCTCTCCGATCATCTGCGCATGTTTTCCAGCTACCGGTTTGGCCGAAGCCTCACTTTTTTAACTCTAAAAGTGCCGATTCCACCAAACCGGTAGCTGGAAAACAAGAATAGATGATTGGAGAAACCTCCCTGGCTCTCTCCAATGATCTGCGAATGGTTTTTAGCTACTGGTTCGGTCGAATCAGTAGATTAAAAATGGCTGCCAATCAGCTGAGAGAATAAAAATATCCTCACAGCTGATTGGCGTGCGCATGCACAGAAGGCAAATGCCAATAGGCACACATGCATGCGCAGAAGGGTGGGGAGCACGCACGCGCACAGAAGAAAAATGTGTGCATGCTTGCGTGCGCGCACACTTTACCAAAATGTCCGAACCAATGGCAACCTGGAGAGAAACCACCCCTGACTGGTAGTAAAAATATTTGAATCCCAACACCACCCTCAAATATTGAAACACTGCTATCATGTCACCCCTGGTCCTTCTTTTCACTAGACTAGACAAACGTCAGAACGTGGATACCTGATTCCTGCAACCATTCTTCATATGTTTTGGCCTCCAGTCCCCTCATCATCTTTGTTGCTCTTCTCTGCACTCTTTCTAGAGTCTCAACATCTTTTCTCACTTCTGCTGTTTGGTCTAAGTTTAGAAGAAAGCACCTAAAATAATTCTGCATTCCAGGCATCCCCAAATTATGCTACCCAGGCATGAAATGTGAAATTTTTTCCCAAGAGGCTCCATGGGCATGGTTCTGTGGGCGTGTCTTGGTATTCACGTGACTGGGTGGGTGTGTCTTGGTGGGCATGTCTTGGTGGTCATGTGACTGGATGGGTGGGCGTGGCCAAGTCAATGTCAGCCATGGCCTTTTAAATCAAAATATGCAGGGTGGTGGGCTCAGAGCAGGGGGCTGCTTGCGGTCAGAAAGGGGGGGACAGGGATTGGCTAGTGCTAAGTTCTTACCTTTGTTTCAGGTGAGCAGAAAAGGGTTGACCTGACCGCATGGCCAGAAGACTATAGATAGGGCGTGGGCATGGCACAGGTGCAATCAAGTTTGGTGCGGTTTACCTTGAGTTTATATCTATTGTGTGCTCTTGTATTGTTGTGTACTGAAGTTGAAGTAGTCATTGACGGGTAGGACATTGCAATAGATAATTTTATGTACTACACTTAGGTCAGATCAAAGACGGTGTAGTTTTTGAAGAGTTTTGTAGTTTTCTTGAAGAGACGGGTTTTCTTAAAAGCTAAAGTGGCCAAGTTTTTATTAGCTTTTGAAAAAAAAAACCCTGTTTAACCTTACACATAGTCTGACCCTAGCTGAGCTTTCAGAGGAAAAGTAAGAAGATGTGGGAAACTGGTATTTTTATTAGGTGATGTGAAAAGAAATGGAGCATTCAAACTAACATGCTGTCCTTAGCCTACTCAGAGTGCCACGAGCTATCACGATAAAGGGAAAATAATCAGCTAATATTGCCTACAGAAAGAAAAGGCCAATTACAACAGAGAGAAACACCCACGCATCTGTGCTGCTTATTTTTGTTGGGGTTTTCTTTCAATAGAAGTAATTAAATCTTGGCTTCATCGGCTTCCTGGATATCTCTTTATTAAAAGTATTTCTAGAATGTCTTCGTTGCAACATTAAACATTATCTAGGGCTGCCCTTTTTTTAGCAAAAAAAACCCCAAGGAATCAGAAGTTACTACAAGTTGTTTACAACGATTTTAACTAATAAGACTGAAAATAATTTTGCAAGAATTTATTCATAAGGATCAATGAAGACATTTATTTTACCAGGTAGACAATTTCACCTAAAAGACCATTAAAGGACAATGTTAGAAATGTATCGGATGTTCTGGAATATTTGGAGCAACTTAATGATTCTATTATTCTATAATGAAAAACAAGCTGCATTGATTTTCTTAGATGGAAAGAAGATCATTGATCATTTGAACAGGACTTTCTCATTCAAAGTTTTGGAAAATATGAATTTTGGAGAGAACATATAAAATGTGTAACATTGATTTACACTTCACAGGAAGAACAAATCTATGTTTATTAATGGAAACCTAACAAAACCTTGTGAAATACAAAAAGAAATAAAACAGGGATGCCATTGCCTTCCCTCTTGTTTATTGTAGTTCTTGAAATACTGAATAGAGATATAAAACAAGATTGGGGGATTATGGGACTAAACATTTTTAAAAAGTTATAAGTTAAAGGCTTTTGAAGATGACTTGATATTGGTTCTAGAAGATCCTTTAAAAAGAACTGAAATGTTAATGCGCAAATTAAAAGAATTTGGTACACTATCAAATTTTAGGTTTAATAAGCAGAAGGCGAAGATGTTAACAAAAATATAAAAACAGAAGATCAGAGGGAAATGCTGAATAAAATGGATTTTTTAAGGTTGAGAAGAAGATAAAATATATGGGTGTCACAATATGAATGGTATGACATTTCAAAATTACTATATTAAGACATGGAATGAAGTTAAACAAGACATGTTAAGATGGGAGAAACTACAACGGTTATTTCTAGGGAGAATTTTTGTGATAAAAATGAATGTCTTGCTTAGAAAAATGTTTTTGTTTCAGACAATCCTTTTTTTGACAATTGATGTATAGTTTAAACAGTGACACAAGGATATATATAAATTTGTGTGGCATCAGAAAAAAACCTCCCACAAATTAAATATAAGATGCAAAAGAATCAGAAGGATTGGAGCTACCTGATTTGAAATTGTATTTTTCAGCTTGCAGTTTGGTTTGGATGAAAGATTGTTGCTAAGAAATAGAAAGCTCTTGAAGGACACAACCTGAGATTCGTGTGACATGGATATTTGTGGTACAACAAAGTCAAGGTCAAAAATCATTGTTAGACATGCCATATTTCATGAATATGAAATAGATTTAAAAAAACAGGGTTTGCCTGAAAACACCTTTGTGATTCTCAGTACAAGAAGCATTTTATAGACAAGAAACAGTAGGCAAACACAAATGGCTAATTTATCATGAGATACCAGAATTTGGTCAAGGGGAATATATAATAAAAACAAAAGAACTGGTTACAAAAGGATGTATTGGTTCTTTAGTCAATGATTTTTTTTTATTTTCTGCTTTTAGAAAGAGCTTACAGCTTGGAACATTGTAAGATTGAGTTTGAAATGGAATTGTGTACAAATGATGAACATGTAATTACTAAAACATTTATTACAAATTTGAAATAGAAGAAAGTTGAAACAGAAGAAATTTGAATAAGAAGAACAAGTGAAAGAATGCATGATAAATTGGATTAAAATTCTGATTATAGTATAAAGATGGAGTAATGGGGGGAAGGGCTGAAATTTACACAATGTTATAATCTTAAAGATTTTTTTTTATAACATGACATACTCTTGGTATATGTCACCAGAGACATAGTGTCTCTTCTAGCACTATGTGGATCAGAGAAAGAGAAGATGAATTCAGTAAATTCTAATGGATCACAAGTCCTAAGCAGACTCACCAAGCTTAGTTGTCACTCTGACTATAAACCTGACTCTTACTTATCTCTCACACACATAATCATGTTTTATAAAGCTCTTTGGATTGCAAGACAGGTGTTGATGGGTTCGTATGGCTGAGTCATTCAAGCTAAAGGGAGAATAGACAAGCAAAGTTGTGTCTGTAGAAACCAAAGTTCCTATGGATCTCCTGCCTTCCGTTTTATTAACATTATGTTTTATTATTTTGCAATTGTGTGAATGAATTAAAATGATTTAGGATTGCAATGAATGTCTAAAAATAATTTTCTAATTCGGTGGACATTCATACCTTTTTAAAAACAATAATCAGACAGAGGAACCCAGAAAATAAAGTGCTCTCTATAGAGGTTGTCTTATTTTGTAGAATCCACTATTAAATTTATATAGCCACCCATCTCACTGGAAGCAAATCTGGACAGCATACATACAACAATCAAATAAGACTATAATCTAAATGATAGAAAATGTAAGTCTGCATTATGGGTGAGAATAAACCCAATTAAGATGGTGATTTCCAGAAATTCATTAGACCTTTGCTGAGTCATTTGTTGCCAATAATATCATAGTTATCTACAGTGCTGTTTTTTTTTTAAATGATGCTAAGGATCTAAAAAGCATTGTCTCCTATCTCAAGGGTGTTATTTTTCTTCAAAAGACAACCGGACTGTTTTTCCTTGAAGAAGAAGAAGAAAATGTTTCGCTTCTCATCCAAAAGCTTCATCAGTTCTGATGGCGGAGGGATGGAAGAATGGGTTTTGATAGGATGGTGGTGGCGGAGGAATGGAAAAATTGTATTTCTTTGTAGTTGTCTGGTCCATCCCCCTACCATCAGAACTGATGAAGCTTATTGGATGAGAAGCAAACATTTTCTTCTTCTTCCTCAAGGAAACAAAAGTCCAGTTGCCTTTTGAAGAAAAAAAAAAGCACCTTTCAAACAACTATGACCTGGATGACTGAGAATCTCCACAGACATATTGCCTTCTCTGATTCCCTGATCTTGAATGATAACTTCATGAATTAAAGCTAATTGGTTACTTACCTGCCACTTTTATTAGGGGTTTTGAAAATCAATTTCTATTAGTCGTGGACATGCATTTCATAAAGATTAACATTTGATCCAG
This sequence comes from Psammodynastes pulverulentus, assembly GCA_025802295.1. Classification (NCBI taxonomy): domain Eukaryota; kingdom Metazoa; phylum Chordata; class Lepidosauria; order Squamata; family Psammodynastidae; genus Psammodynastes; species Psammodynastes pulverulentus. The sequence continues at coordinate 23,466,199 of JAOYMU010000049.1, forward strand.
CCATCCTGACACTGACAGAAGAATTTTAATAATATGCTATGCTCTATTCTGTCCATCTTTTGCTTCATTATTATTCTTCCAGAACAATCACTGCAGAGAAACAAACAAATAATATTATAAATTGGCAGAGGGGTGTTTACAGAACAGTAAAAAAAAGAAAGGGGTACTGCCATCTGCTTCTGGAAAGCTGTAGGAATAGCCACATGTTGAAAAACACTGATAGCGAAAACAAATAACAGTAGCATTTGATTTATGCTGCATGAGAATGCTATGTGAAATATTAGAATAGGCTAATCTTGGTCTAGGAAAACAGCAAAGGGAAGGAGAGAGAATAAAGGAGTTTATATATTATCAAAATGAACTCACAAAAGAACTGGACTAGATTCAAATTATTCATACTCGTTGTACAGTTCTGAGTTCTGACTCTTTCTTTTTAAATCTTGTATATGTGTTTTAAAAGAACAGGTGCTTTTTTTCAGAAAGGTTATCAAAGGGCACAATAGGTACATTTTGCTATCATGTACCCAAAGTCAAAATGATTGCAGGAATTGGGTTTGTCTAGTCTAGAGAAAAGAAGGACTTGGGGTGACATGACAGCAGTGTTCCAATATTTGAGGTGTTACCACCAAAAGGGATGGAATCAACCTATTTCCAAAGTACCAGAAGGCAAGACAATAAACAATGGATGGAAATTGATCAAAGAGAGATCCAACCTAGAACTAAGGAGAAATTTCCTAACAGTGAGAATAATTAACCAGTGGAAGGGCCTGCTTTGGAAGTTGTGGGTGCTCCCACATTGGAGGCTTTTAAAAAAAGACTGGACAGCCATTTGTCTGAAAATGGTACAGGGTCTCCTGTTTGAGCAGGGGGTTGGTCTAGAAGACCTCCAAGGTCCTTTCCAATTCTGTTATTCTGTATTCATTCCAATTCCTTATAGGAATTATATAAAGCAGAACATGATACTAGCATGTCTACTCCATAAAATATTCTGAAGCAAATCCAGTTCTTTGCAACCTGGAATTTGTTTAATGCTATTTCTTAGTAGCTAACCATTTATTTCTCATTAAGGTGATGTATATGAATTCTTTTGCAAAACATTGACCCAAGCGAGATCTGTATAGATCGGTTGCAGCCTTATGTGCCTCAGATTTCAGTCTGAGGACTGCCCATAATAGCAAAGATCCACATATAATTACGATTTATAGAGTGCCATTCACTTAGTTGCTTGTAAGACGCATCCTATCAATTTTCTCATTGCCGTTTGTGCTGCATTATCTCCAAGTGAGTCTAAAGACAAACACATGTACAGAACTACATATACACATACCTGTTTTGTGTATGATATAAAAAGTTATAATTACCTGAAATTAGGGAAGAAAGAAAAAAGACGGAGCGATCACTTAAATGGTACATTCAATCAGAAAACCAGTTTGATGTAGTAGTTAGGGCACAAGCTAGAAACAGGGAGACCATGAGTTCTAGTCATGCCTTAGGCAGAAAGCTAGCTGGTAACCTTGGACCTGTCATTTTATCTCAGCCCTGGGAAAAAGGCAATGGCAAACCACTTCTAAAAAATGTCTATGGAGATTCTCAGCCATCCAGTCATCGTCCCAAAGGTATTTTTTCAAGAGGCAACTGGATTTTCTTTGTTTTTCCTTGAAGACGTTTCACTTCTTATCCAAGAGAGTCCACTTCTCATCCAGAATTGGAAAAGCTTCTTGGATGAGAAGGGAAATGTCTCCAAGGAAAAACAAGAAAAATTCAGTTGCCTCTTTAAAAAAAACAGCTTTGGGAACACTTCTGAAAAAACCTGCCAAGAAAACTACAGGGATTTGTGTCCAGGCAATCTAGAAAAATCAGACACGATTGAATGGAAAGAAGGAAAAAATATTCAATCAGCTTTCCCATCATTCTAAAAGAATGATTCAAAAATTACATTAAAATCCCAAAGTACTAGATTTCCAAGTTTTGCAGTTACATTGTTACGTAAAATTGTATTTAATATGTAAAAGCATTTGTGTTCTTAAGTATAATATGTATGTGTTGTGTATACTTTGATATTTTTATAATTAAATAAGTTCACATTTTTTATTTAGCAGTTGGAAAGATAATGAAGCACATCATTCATCTGGAATGGATGGGGGAATGGTATAGAGGAGAAAGTACTTCTTCTGCAATGCCTTATTAATGCACTGTATTGTACTTGTTACAGTGATGGGATTCAAAATTTGTTACTACCGGTTCTATGGGCATGGCTTGGCGGGCGTGGTGTGGCTTGGTGGGTGTGGCTTGATGGACAGGGCAGGGAAGGATACTGTAAAAACTCCATTCCCACCCCACTCCTGGGGGAAGGTTACTACCGGTTCTCTGAACTACTCAAAATTTCCGCTACCTGTTCTCCTCCACTACTGGTCTGAACTTGCTGAATGCCACCTCTGCTTATGTAGCTTCTAGAAATACATTAGAACGTAATTTGTAACGATTTAGTCTGCCAAAGGGGTTTTAATTAGAATTACAATATATAAACAACTCCACACAACGTACAGTAAGATTCTATACATCCTGGACTTTATAGCTAGAAATTAGACCTCTTTTAAGACCTGTGAATCGATAAATTATTGGACTCCATTCCTTAGGGCCTTGTCCTAAATAGTTTAATCTGAATTTTCTTTTTTTCAATTTCCTTTCCCCTGTGTTAAATAAATTCTGGTTTTTATATTTCAATAAGTAAAGCTTACAACACTGTTTTTCCCTCAGTTCTATCTCTACCCAACTGAGCCCAGCGTTGCCTCAAAGTTGCCTGAGGTACTAACATTTTTTTACAGAAAAGTTTCTTTTAAATCATTTTGAAATTATGGTAGAAAATTAAAATGACTTTACAGTTGACATTATTGATATTTGTTGATGATGTTATCAATTCAGTCATGTATGAATAAAGAGCTGGAATAATGGAACATTAATCAATACAAGACTTTAAAAATGTTAAAATTATTTCTTTGGACTTGAGGTTGAAATTAATCCGTTAATAGGTTATGTTCTGGTTTTATTGAACCCCTCAGAGAATGAAATGGAAAAGACGGGCTATAAACACTCTTTCTATTTTACGTATTTATTTACTTATTTATTCAGGTTGGAAGTTGCGCAACTCCAACAGACTGTGGGTAGTTCATAATAACAAAAAGAGGCCCCCCCCTTCCCTTCCTATCTTTTTCTCTTATTTTTTTGCTGTCTTCAACTTACAACCATTTGCTTAGGGACCATTCAAATACCACTGAAAAGAATTAGTTATGATCTGTCCTTACACTTGAAACTATCACAGCATTCCCATGATCATGTGACCAAAATTCAGATGCTTGGCAACAGGCAGGCATGCAGTGTCCTGAGGTCATGTGATCGTAGTTTGCATCTTCCCAGCCAGCGTCCAACAAGCAAAGTCAACAGAGGAAGCTGGATTCCTCTAACATATGTGTGATTCACTTAACATCTGGAGTGATTCATTTAAAAAACATGGCAAAAAATTGGCCGCAACTCACTTAACAGCTTCCTTGCCTAGCAGTGGAAATTCCAGTTTCAATTATGGTTGTTAGTTGGGACTACCTGTATTCAAACTCAATGTAAAATGCTCCAAACTTGATTGCAGAAAATATGACTTCAGCAACTTCAGAATTGTAAATGCCTGGAATCAGTGATGGGATTCAAATTTTTTTTACTACCAGTTCTGTGGGTGTGGCTTGGAGGGTGTAGATTGGTGGGTTTGGCTTGGTGGGCGTGCCAGGGGAAGGATACTGTAAAATCTCCATTCCCACCCCACTCCAGGGGAAGAATACTGTAAAATCTCCATTCCCTCTGCACCCCATTAACCTGATTTCCAGCTCTGTTCTCCTGTGCAAGGCAACAAAAGAAGACTGGACTCGGTAGGCAGAGAATAGATGGGGGCGGGGCCAGTCAGAGGTGGTATTTGCTGGTTCTGCGAAGTACTCAAAATTTCTGCTACAATTTCTTCAAGAAATACAGGTTCTTTAGAACCTGCTGAATACCACCTCTGCCTGGAATACACTACCCGATTCTGTAGTCTCTTCCCCAAACCCCAAAAACTTTCACCTTAGATTGTCTACTGTTGACCTCACCCCATTTCTAAGAGGCCTGTAAGGGGCGTGTATAAGCGCACCTATGTGCCTACCGTCCCTGTCCTAATATCTTTTTATTCGCACATGTTTATACTTATATGTTTATATTATATGTTCATACTTGTATTATTTTTTCCATAATATATGCTTGACAAACTAAATAAATAAATAAAATAATAAATTATTATTTTTTCTTTTGGGATCACAAAAACCTGCTGACTGGGTTAGAGTAAGTACCCTAACCAAGGGCCAAATCCAAACCAACTAGATTTTTGGTCTTCCAAGATAAGCTGAACCTTGAGATGACTCTGTTTAAGGCGCGTAACCTTCTGCCTCACTGCTTTGTGCCTCCTATAGTAATCTTATCTCCTCACCTGTTCCGTTTCTGCCTATCAAGCTATTTTTAAATTGCTAGGATCTGTGCCAATTGAAGAACACTCTGCAGATGGCTTTCCTTCCAGCTATGCTTAGGTTAAAATTAGGGAATGAGGAAGCTTTGAGTATGTGAAGGTAGAACCTATTGTCTTTGCTTATGTCATTGTATGAGCTAGACGGTCATGAATTTTATTTGACTAACATAATTTATCTTACATCGGAAGATCACAGTAACTTTCCCCAATATAGAATTTCCAGCTGTGTGAAACTATTATTCCCAGAATTCCCAATTACCGTGATCAAGGGAAGACATATTTTTATACACCTATTGTAGATGGGAAATTCAGAAATGTGGTTCTTGAGCTAATGGATATGTAAAGATTTTTTGCAGAAGTGCACAAAACAGTGACTCATCAACCTGGCCTAGTGCTTATCCTGTTTTCCAGCAGGGAGTCAAGAACAGATGGTCAAGTTGGAGGAAGTGAATAAAAGCGGATAGTGATTAGACTGTTTCTAGAAGCAATAAACACTTCTAATACTTAACAGCAACTAAAATATATGTTGGGCACTTCCTACAAAGGGTGGCCATCTACAAGTATTTTTTATAATAACTTTATTAGATTTTTAAACCAGAAATATAAAAAATAAATACCAATATTTAAGATAAAATAAGGAAAAGAGAAAAAAAAAAAGAAGAGAAAAAAAGTTCAAAAAAGAGAGAAAGTAAAATATAAGGAAATGGCTTATAGGTCTACATTTAAATTAAACATTTTATGATTACAATATAACTTTCACTTTTCCCTTCTCAACTATTTGTTCTAGTCATCAAAACTATAATCATAATTTCATTTTTCCTTTTCCATTAGGAAAGTCCAAAAGGAATTGACATGAATGAGGTGTGTGGTTTCTTCCTTTTTTTTAAAAGCACAAAATAGAAATTAAAAAGTTCTTAAAACAGTGATGCTAGCAGGACTGAAGAAGTACTTCCAAATAACAACATACAAGATATGAATTTTAAAACCCAAGAAACTGAAGAACAGAACCAACTACTGTACTAAATTGAAATGTCATGTGAAGGTGCAGGTGCAGCTTTCATTCTTGAAGCTATTGTTACACCGTCTGTGAGATGTCACGCTTTGTATTCTGGGTGGCAGTAGGAAAATTATTTTAGACTAACAGTCGAACTCACTTTGAGCAATCAGGGATGGATTGCATACCAAGCCGTCAACTTCATTGCAAGTTCCTGGAACATCTCAGGAAGAATCCAGGACAGCAGTATACCAACCCAAAAATGTAACAAGGTATATATTTTTTCAGACTGGTATCTTTCTTGGGCTCAGGAAATTTCAATTCAAGATCTAGTGTTTATTGGCAGAATTTACATGTGTGTGCAGGGTGTTTTTATATCTATCTGAAGACTGTATTATTGTAGCAAGAACAGATGCGTTGAAAATGAGTCCTGTATTGATCTATGCAAGCTAAAGATGACAATAATGTTTTCCTTCTTCTGATGGTGGTTCATAAATCACTGAAGGCCAGGCTCAAACTCAGAGACAATACAGTGAAATCCAATTGAATTTTATAACTTTAATTGGGCAAGATGGTCTCCATCAGGTGTAATTGCTACAGTATATTTGCTTATACCTAATGGACAGAATCTTGCCAAACTAAAGCTATAATTTTCTAACCTTCTACGTTTGTCCTGAGAGATTGTGGGGTGTGACTCAGTGGTGGGATTCAATTTTTTTTACTACCGGTTCTATGGCCGTGGCTTGGTTTGGTGGCCATGGCTTGGTGGGCGTCTCAGGGGAAGGATACTGTAAAATCTCCATTCCCTCCCTACCCCACTAACCTGATTTCCAGTTCTGTTCTCCTGTGCAGGGCAATAAAAGAAGATCCAGCCAATCAGCTGGGACTCGGGAGGCAGAGAATAGATGGGGGTGGGGCCAGTCAGAGGTGGTATTTGACAGTTCTCCAAACTACTCAAAATTTCCGCTACCGGTTCTTCAGAACTGGTCAGAACCTGCTGAATACCACTTTTGGTGTGGCTACCCTGAACCTCGTCCAACTCAGGACTGTACAGTCTCTTAATTTGGGCCTCTCTCTGGGAAAGCTCTGTGTTGCCAAAACTTTCCTCACTGTTTCTCCAGGTTCACATTCCAACACACTGTGGTTGGATACCATAAACTCTGAAGACAAGGCTGAAATTATTCCTTGAATCTCTTTTCTGAATTTCCCCGAGGAAAGATAAGGATAATATAAGCTTAATTCAATTTCCTCCCTTCTGTACTTAGGATTAGTTTGTGGCACCTAAAGACAGTTCCTGGAACCAGAATACAAATTGCAGAATTTGGCCTCAAATATATCCTTTTAAGACCTAGTTCTTATTTGTTATTATACAGTTTTATATTTCTGATCATAGATTAACTGTGCTAATGCCAAAGTGACAAGATATGCAAGCTGTAAGAGATATATTTTATCATTTTCCCCTGTGCTCTAGATAGCCATGATTTTGAGCATGCAATCTTGAAACATATGACATATTAAATGTTCCTATGACAGATTAAGTCTACTGGGATACATAAGATGCCATTTTATCCCTTCCAAATGGCCTTACTTTTTAACTACAGTCTGTGCTTTTTTTAGAGCATAATATGCATACATATCCATAAGGCCCACCATGTCTAGTTAGCAAGATGTTACTTTCAAGAGTTGCTTCATGCAAACTTTCAGAAATGAAAGTTTGGGCAGTATGTTTCACCATAGCAAAGACATCTACCATGGTCAAAGAGGCTGTTGGTATACTGTTCCAGGGCCCAGTTCAATTAACTTAGTGTATCTTCTGATCCCAATCATTTATTTGATAGCTAGTCTTACTACTTCAATAGAAATTTACTTCCATGAAAAAGGAAGAAAATGTTGTTGGCTGACACATATCATTGAAGTAATACAATCTGCAAGGACTTAGAACAGGTGTGTCAAACTCAAGGCCCGGGGGCTGGATCCAGCCCACAGGGTGCTTAGATCTGGCCTGCAGGGCCACCCTGGAAATAATGAAGCACCGGCCTGCAGTGCCAGTGAAAACGGAGCTCTCAAGGGCCTTGTGTGGGGCCTTGTGTGGCCCCATAAGCTCCATTTTCTCTGGCAGAGGGTTGCAGGAGGCCATCCCAGCCGAAAACGGAGCCCAGGAGCCTGTTTCTCTGGCAGAGTGCTCAGGCCATCACAGGCACTCCCCCCGACACAAGTGATGTCATGCTGGCCAAGTCCACCCTGGCCATGCCACCCCTGTCCCCCCAAGGTCAAACACAATCTGATGTGGCCCTCAAATGAAATTGAGTTTGACACCCCTGAGCTAGAAAGAGCACAGTTGAATCAGACAAAATATCATCTCTAATTTAGTATTCTATTTCTTACAGTCATCACCCAAGTTTCTTCTCTCAAAGGGTAGTAGCTAAGATGGCAAGTAGTCTGAAAATAAGTCGGATTTTGCCAGTAGGTTTAATGTGGAGGGAGTTTATAGTTGATGGCAGCACCTATTGTCTTGCTTGGGCTGATCTCCCAGTAACTCAGACTTGGTTTGTGCTTGAAGGAGATATGTCAGAACTGAAGACTGGGATATAGGAGGAAAAGAAAAAAACTTGGAAGAGCCGCTACACAATGCTGTATTGATCTCACCAGCTCTACCAATCTTCAGTTCCTAAACAAGTTGCTTCTCCTTCCCTTGTTTGGTCCCTTAATTCTGACCAAGTCAGACCTGCACATTCTACTTGGCCCGTCACTAGTATGGGTCATTCCCTCCTTCCCAAGGGCTGGCACAGATGACCTCATCCACCTCCCACATCTAGCCCATTGCAGATGCCTCCTCCCATCCACGTTCCCAGATTCAGTTCAAAAATGCTGTTTTCTGTCCTGCCCTTTGGAGAAGTTAATGTCCAGCCTTTCATTCCACTCTAGCAGCCAGCTCTGCATAGCTACATGGCCTGCATGCCCTTTCTCAGCATAGATTGGTTGCTGCCCCGGGCTCCCATTTCATGCTGGGCTGCTCTGTTCTCTATTTTTCGGCAGCTGTTATTTTTATAATCTTGGGGTTAATCCAGCTATGAATTAACCACCAAGATTAATGGGATTAAATCAATGAACTATCTACAACGCTAGTAGCTCATGCTCCGTTCAACCATTACATCTCCCAGCGGGCTTTTCAGTTCCAACTCAGTCTGGGTACAGTAGGCTCCTCTTCTTTTCCCATTTCCTGTCTTCAGTACTGCAGAGCTTCCTTTCCTTTTCAAATTTCAGAATATCTTTAAATTGCCGTGTTGAACTGTTACTCTGAGAGTTCCTTGGTGCTCTCGGAGCTTGGTTGTTTCCTTGAAGACGTTTCATGACCAAACTAGGTAATGTCATCAGTGTTTGGAATGTTACTACTTTGCTTCAATGAAGCTGAGCTATCTGTTCTTGACTGCCACATGGATTTCCATAGATCTACAGGGGGAAGAACCAGGAAAGAAAGACCAACAATACTACAATAAAAAGAGAAAGGAAGGATCTTCCTATCACATGAATAATACAGGGAGAGGATATGATGGCATAGGTAAAGGTAAAAGTTCCCCTTGCATATATGTGCTAGTTGTTCCCGACTCTAGGGGGCGGTACTCATCTCCATTTCAAAGCCAAAGAGCCAGCGCTGTCCGAAGACGTCTCTGTGGTCATGTGACCGGCATGACTAAACACCAAAGGCGCACGGAACGCGGTTACCTTCACACCAAAGGTGGTCCCTATTTTTCTACTTGCATTTTTTACGTGCTTTCGAAGTGCTAGTTTGGCAGAAGCTGGGATAAGTAATGGGAGCTCACCCCGTTATGCGGCACTAGGGATTTGAATCGCTGAACTGCCTACCTTTCGATCGACAAGCTCAGCATCTTAGCCACTGAGCCACCACATCCCTATGATGGCATACATAAATGTCTGAGAAAGCAAAGGAAAGTCATGGTAAGAAGGGAGCAATACCTAAAAAGGAAAAGACAGGTGTGGTTAGGCCAGTTCATACAGAAGCTTGCTAACCAGATTTGCCTTCCCTGCTCAGGTGGGAAGGACAAGAAGCAAGGGAACAACCAATGGTCTTGAGGTGGCTTAGTCTGAATTGAGCATTCCTCTCCACAAGCCTTGTACATGTAGTCCTTAACTTACAACAGTTTGTTTAGTGACCATTCAGAGTTACAATGGCCCTGAAAAAAGTGACTTATGACCAGTGGTGGGATTCAAAAATTATTACTACTGGTTCTGTGGGCATGGCTTGGTGGGCATGGCAGGAGAAGGTTACTGTAAAATCTCCATTCCCTCCCCACCCCACTAACCTGCTTTCCAGCTCTGTTCTCCTGTGCAGGGCAACAAAAG
>JAOYMU010000049.1:24101349-24114298 GCA_025802295.1 Psammodynastes pulverulentus
CACTAACTTGCTTTCCAGCTCTGTTCTCCTGTGCAGGGCAACAAAAGAAGACCCAGCCGATCAGCTGGGACTCAGGAAGCAGATAATAGATGGGGACAGGGCCAGTCAGAGGTGGTATTTACCAGTTATTCCAACTATTCAAAATTTCCACTCCCGGTTCTCCAGAACTGGTCAGAACCTGCTGAATACCACCTCTGTTACAGTGGTATTTGGTATTCCATTGCTTTGAAACTCATCAAATTTAGTACTCAACATATTTTGATGTGGAAATTTTTTCCTGGTGCTCATTGTTTGTTTGGTATTCAATGTACAACCTAGAACTTATCAGGGTCGGCTGCCTTGTGCTTCATTATATTATTCCTTATGGGAAAATGTTGTTTGGTATTCATTAGTTTTGGTACTCATCACACCTCCTGGAACCAATTAGTACTAAGGTACCACTGTACTTGTCTCTACTATTAATTTAATACTTTCCATATAACCTTTGGGTGATATTTATTGACACCAATTCACATAAACAAGATGAAATTGTATCTTCTACACTGATACCTTTGATTCTACAAGGGAAAAAATGAATATCAAAGCAGGGAATCTAAAACCTTATTCATTAATTCTTAAATGGCTTCTCATGGAGGGAAAAATGTACTTTTCAAGTACATTGACATAGAAGCAAGGGAGAAAGGATTATTGCCCCCTCTTCTTGTCCCTACTATGTCTCCTGTTGTACTGGAATGTGGGAAGACTTTTGGGGAAAGAAGGGGAGAGATGTTGCCTAGGAAACAGACAGGAGAGACAGGAGCACTCAATGGGCTAACAGAAACTTAGGAAGGACCTGCCCTAATGGATCAATGATGGAGGGAAATCAGTACTTTCAGACTTGCAAGACTCTTAATGTAGCCTTACAATGCAATTTATTTATTTAGCATATGGCATACAATATCAGGGAAGTCTACAAATGCTGGGCACAGTGCAGTCCTGATACCCTACATTGCTAGTTCATTCTGTTTGGCTCTTGTGTGTCTATTCTTGGTGCAACCCAGGGGGCTGAACTAGCTTTACACCAGCTAATTAGTGATGTTCAGGTTGCTGGCTCTTCTGGACTCCTCAGCTGGTCTCGCCTTGTCTCATATTATGATGTCTCACATCCAACCAGGTCCAGCACTGACTTCTATTCTCTGCACACATGCACACAGCTAGGTTTTTCCAACCCAAGTGGTACCCATTTATCTACTCACAATATTGCATGCTTTCGAACTGCTGGGTGGGCAGGAGTTAGAGAGCAAGTGATGGGAGCTCACTCCATCTCATAAAGCTGGGCTTGAACCTCCAGAATGAAGACCATTTCTGGCTGGCAATTCCAGCATCATGAAGCCACTACATCATCACATCCCCTTATAGTATAAAAGAATTAGTTCATCCAACTCCACTGGTTTGTCTGGGAGGGCTGATACCTATACTGTATATATCTGACATACTAGTTTGAAGTGATTCAGTTCAGAATCTCATTCTATGGAGCAGGCGAAGTTGCTGCGATAAAACTCTGCAAGTTTCTTGCTTAAAATCAGGCTTTTAAAGACTGTGCTACTAGTGTAACTCAGAGTCATACCTTCAATATTGAGAGCTTCTTTTTAAGGGAAGCTCACCATATTTCTCAAAACATGAGACAAAACACCCCCAATCTATACTCAGCAATGTCAAAAACAATCAAATTTTTAATGAGTACGTTTTCAGGCTTTCAGAATTCTTAATCAGCCACATTGATTGTGGAAGTCTGCTATTAAAAACCAATTATTTAGGGGATTGAAGATCAACTATTACTTGTGATGTAGACTGTCTATGAATGATTACAATGAAATATGGCTGGTCTTTATTGAAAATGTGTAAGCTGTCTAGCCATCCTCACATTTATGAAAATCCAGTACTGATGATGATGATATAGATATTTTGTCTTCCTTCCTTCCTGCTTGCCTGTCTCATTTATTTTTTCTTTGTTTTGTTTTATTAAAAAAAGCAAAAAATCCAATACGGTTAACCAATTTTTTTTACATCTTCTGATTGTGCACAACTGAAAGTAAGCTGAAGTAGCTTTTTAGGATTTCCATAGAACTGACTGGCTTTGAAATGTGTGAATTATTTCTTGTACGTAGGTAAGAAAGCAGTAGACATGATCTTATCAATGAAACATTGTACCTGAAAAAATATTTTATAGTCACAGTTGTTTTGGTCCATTAATTTTTGTTAATGGAATACTTTTAGTGTGCTCCTGTAAAACAGATGAATTGAAGCATAATGAGGACAGGTATCAAACACAATGATTTAGGAATAGCAATAACAATAGCACTTAGACTTATATACTGCCCCACAGTGCTTTACAGCACTCTCTAAATGGTTTACAAATGTCAGTGCATTGCCCCCAACAATCTGATTCCTCATTTTACTGACCTTGGAAGGATGGAAGGCTGAGTCAACTTTGAGCCCATCAGGATGAAACTCTAGGTTGTGGGCAGAGTTAGCTTGTACTACTGCATTCTAACTGCTGTGCCACCATGACTCCTGAGTAATTAGAAGTATCCACAAGATGGTTATGAAGTAAGATGGCAGACATATGCAAAGATCAGAATTTTGGTCAGGTCATTATGCTATCCATTTTACAAGATTTTGACCCTCTTCGTAAGTCCCTGTGCCTAAATTTTTTTTCTTCGTGTAATATAAAAGGAACAGGTATGGGCAAATATGTTTCCATAACACAAATGATTAACAAAAATATGCCATGTCATGTGCTTATTGTCTAAACTGGAGCGATTTTTTTTCTTGAGACAAGACAATGGAACTTGTGTAGACCACTACATGCTGCTGAAAAAAAAAACTCCCAGCATTTCATACATCACAGCTGAGAACTGTAGGTGAGTCCCAGGTCCTCTCTTCTCTGCTGTAGAAGTCCTACAATACATGTGATTTGAAAATAAACTCCACATATTTCATGGAATAAATTTAATGGAAAGCAGGAATAGGACAACTTGGGGAGATTCAACTCTTCTCTATAAATAAGGCTTTCTTGCACCCGCCTTCTTTATGCAACAAATACTTGTTGTGAAGAGAAGGGTTTGTTTTATATAGTTTCCCCCTGTGGATTTATATCCAACTCTTCTAATGCAATGCATTATTCAGCTGGTTTGTAACAATTAATATATCACAATTATTTATACAAAGCAAGGCAAACACTATAAGGCAATATAAAATTAGAGACAGCTTCAGCAGATAAAAACCAGATTCATCACTTCAAATGTCATTTGTCTCCTATAGCAAAAACTTGCTATAATAATGATACTTTCTCCAATCAGTGGAAAACTATTTTTGGGGGTGATAGTGAAAGCAGAATTCACAGTTTAGATTAACTACCTCCCAAAAGGATATTTCTTTTTGCTTCCTCAAACATAATTCTATTATTGATTTGATAGAAATGAGAATCTTTCTGCTACAATTTGGCAAATATATATGCTTAAGGGGAAGCCCTTAGAGACTTTAAATGTAACTAGCAAAACTTTGACTAACTACTGAATGGAAATTGGTAGCCAGTCCAATACTAGCAGGATGGGCATAATATAATTCCTATGAGAAGAACCCAGCAATAATCTTGCAAGTGTTAAATAGCTACTTGTGTTTTTGAAGCTATGCTTAAAATAACTCCATTGTCATAATCTTAAGGTTTTGCCCCTTTTCCTGAGAATTTGGTAAAACCATTGATCAAATAATGGCAAATATTGATTGGTCTCTCACAGCATGCTAAAAATAATGCAGTCTCATTGGTTTTGATTTAAAAGTTCAGAGAGGTTGGGGACCAAAGGCTTTTCAGTGGCATATCAACCTGATAATTTGTTGCCAGAATGAAAACTGAATTAAATGTAAGCTTCATTTTAAGTTTATTTTATGCTGAATTAAAAGTAAGCTTTATTTTTGTTAGCCATAAAATTATATGGTTCATGAAGTCGCCACATACAGTACATACATATAATATATGCCAGCCATCTCTTCTGGTGAGAAGAAAGTTATCCAGAATATGGAAAAGGAGTTAGGAATAATAATCAGAAAATATGGAGTTATTTGTGAAAAGAATAAGGGTGCAGTATAAATGAATGAATGAATGAATAAAAGAATGGATGGATAGATAGATAGATAGATAGATAGATAGATAGATAAAATTAAAGACCTAGAGTAAGAAGGAAAGGTAATGTAACTATCTATAGTTTACTCTGAACACCAGTCACTTTATATTGCGATATCTTTTTATCAGTTTAGACCAGGGGTGTCAAACTCACATCATCATGTTTTCCCCTTTGCTAAAATGGGGGTGGGGGTGGCCAGCATGTGACGCATCCAGCCCACAGGCTGCAAGTTTGACACCCCTGCTTTAGACCATGAAAGACTGGGGACAGGGCATAAAAATGGATGCCCCCTGACCTATAAACTAGAGAAGGGGTCCCAAACCCCCAGGCCTTGGGCCGTTACTGGGCCGTGGTCTGTTTGAAACCTGGTCACAAGAGAGAGGGGCAAGCATGCATGCTTGAACTCCATTTGTATGAATAGAGGGCAATTGTGCTCATGTGCAAAGCAGAGTCAACCTTGAGCTAGTGCACGGGTGTTAAACTCGCCACGTCATGTTGCCATCAGGTGACGTTTCACAACGTTTTTATCATTTGGGGTGGGCGTGGCCTGCATGTGAAGCATCCGGCCCACGGGCCGCCAGTTTGACATCCCTCAGCTAGTGGAAATTGGACTGCCAAACTGCTGGAAGTCCGCAGTCAGTAGAATTAGACCACTGCTCTTCACCTAAGAAATCTCTTATTGAAGGTGAACAATGGGCATGCAAAAGATGTCATGAAGCTCAATATTTTTTTTTTTTAAATCCGCAAAGTGATATCGGCTCATCCAGTGGAAATCGGTAAAGGACAAAAGTGAAAGCAGGTTTAATTTCTCTCTGTCCAATTTCCAGTATTTCAGGAGAAGAATGAAAGCTTTTCCTACAGAAACTTAATAACAGTGCAGCACACTAATGATCTGGTTTAAAAAAGAGGGAGGCCCTGCTGAAAGTGATTGTAATTAGTATGTGGAGACAGGACAATGATGGAAAGTGACAAGCCACTAGTGCCACAGCTACTTTACTCAACCCTCTTCAAAATATCACCATCTGAGACAGTTGTGCTAGTTAATATTTATTATATGGAACTGCATATTGATGTCGAAGGTAATGCCAAACTCAGTAGTTTTAAAAAATAGTAAACAGTGAACCAAATGTCTGAATCAACAATTTGGGATTAGCATTGCCGTGACCCACTACAATAAGTCAATGTCTAAGACAAGAGCCTTGGTGGCGCAGAAGATAGGATGCAGTAATTGTAATTGAAGACTTCTGCTAACAAGCCAGCTGCCTGTAATTAGGCAGATCGAATCTCTCCAGGCTCAAGGGTGACTCAGCCTTCCAACCTTAGGAGGTCTGTGAAATGAGGACCCAGATTGTGGGGGCAATATGCTGATTCTGTAAACCGCTTAGAGGGCTGTAAAAAGCACTGTAAAGCGGTATATAAATCTGAAGTGCTAAGTGCTATACTGTTGTTCCTTCATTGTAAGAGTGGGTCACTAAAGACACACCTAGCCAAAATAAGCCTCAGTTCTATGAACATGCTTTATGCCTGCAATGCAGTTAAAAAAGAGGCAGGACTTCAATCGCGCAAACCCATATACCATCTTGAGTTATTTGACACTCTCCTGTGGTCATCTCAGCTTCATGACCTTGCTATATTCCTTTACTAGAATCCCTGACTATGTTTTCTTCAAGTGATTGCTTAGATTATTTGGGCAGCCAAGAAGTGAGATCGGACACCCCTAAGCTGATTAGCTTGGTAAGTCTTTGATTTGTTTTATCCCACTTCCTTCTCCACAGCTGCTTTGATTCGTTGGTAAAATCATTCAACATCTCACCCAGAAATAAGATCCAGGGCTAATCCCTCCATTATCTAAGAAATTGGAGTCAGCAATCCTCTTTCCACTATGAGGTCTGGGTTGCTATAGATAAGCCTATAGATAAGCTCAGAAGTAAACATACTGTAGTTTTAGCTCATAGGGATAGCAAATAGGTCAGAAAAAAATGTAAGTACTCAGGAGATATACTAAAATGCCCGTAGTGCAAAAGAAGCAGAGATTTCTCATGTTGATTGGATTTGTCAGGACATTTCTAGAGTAGGCCAAGTTTCAATCTGCCCTAACAAGTAATTGTTAAAGGCTAGGTCGCACGTAATGCAAACTGGGTATTAAATGGGAGTTGTGTCGTGGTCCCAGCAATTCTTGGTCTTTTCACATGTGGATGAATGTGAGAACAACTCCCTGTATGATGGTCATAATAAAGCAGGGTCCCAGTTCTCATTGAAAGAAGGACACGGAATATGTGTGAAGACTGACTGAGCAAAAAATATGTTTGAAGACTGGCTGAGACTACGGGGAGTTTCATTCACAGCCCCTCGAAATTGACAATGGGGTAAAGCTGCTCTAAATCACATTTCTTTCTTTTTTCTTTTTCAGGGGTGGGGGTGGGCGAACCTGAAGTATTTTGAACTCTTTGGCTGCAGCCATTAGTCAGTTCCCAAAGCAGTAGCAAAGAATTATAGACAAGGCCTTTGGTAAAGCAATGTTTCTCAACCTTGGCAGCTTTAAAGATGTGTTAACTTCAACACCCAGAAATCCCCACCATTTTGCTAGCTGGGGAATTCTGGAGATTGAAGTCCACATATCTTAAAGTTGGGAAGGATGAAAGACCCTGCTTTAAAGGGTCTCAAAAGATTTGGATTCTGTTGGAGTGTTTGCTCATCAGTTGTGCCTCAGCTAATGATGCTGGGAGGAAGCGATAGATAACCAGGCCCATCCAAAGCTTTCCTAAGGTTATTTGTATGTTTGTTTTAGCACTGTATGTACATATAAGGAATTGTTAAACTTGCAGTGTTTTCCCAATTTGGCCATAACATAAGTCACCTATTACTGACCACGTCCAGCCAAAGAATAAACAAACATTTTACTGCCGATAAACTCTTTTCCTTTAGCTTTTGAGTCTGTGAAGCCAGGAGTTCATTTGGATCATGTATACAAACTGGGTAACTGCATTCCTGACTCTGTTCAGTGCCATGATGCTTGCTATTTTCCAAAACAGCACTGTAAACAGTGACAATTACTGTCCAGACATTTTCAAACACAGCAGGGTATTGGCTCAGAAAGTGATGGAAACCCTGAAATAATATATAAATATTTTGAAATATACTGTAAATCAAATACGCGCACTGCAAAATAGGAGTGGAATATTTAGTCAGCCAAAATACTTTAATTAGGAGACCTTTTCAGTGCTTATTCACCAGAGAATTAATCAAGCTGTATATCATTTATTATTGAAATGATAAATTATGCTTCAAGTGTTTACAGTAGTTATATAACATATGTTCACAAATAGCAAATAGTTCACAAATTTCATTTGATAGAACTTGGATTCTAGTCCCCTGATAATTCCTGTTGCTCATCTTTGGACTTGTTCCATTGTGGCTGGATACTTTAAAAATCATGTTGTCCAGAACTGCACATATAACTTGACCAAAGAACAATAAAGTAGAACTATTACTTCTTTCAATTTGGAAACAATTAATTTATGTCATTCATAAACCCATGCTTAACTAACTTGCTAAATGTACAAACTTGCCATAGCTCATACATTTATCATTTGTAACAGGGCAAAGTAACCTGGCTATCCAAATGTCATTTCTTTTGTTCATCAATTTTGCAGCAAAGTGCAAAATGCTTACAAGCATGATGGAAGGCCTTGGTGTCAGCCAAAGTGCTGAAGAGGGCACAATTCGTTCAAAATTAAAAGCACATTTGCTGAAGGAGCAGGGACCTGTAGTAAGGACATTTGCACACCATGTTTCGTTTCCAAAATTGTTTCATTTCCCTCCCTTGAAACAAAAGAGGAAGGAATATATTTTTTAAAATCTATTCTGATGCTTTGCATGCCTTTCCCAACAGAAATGGGAAACAGAATTCTTCTCAATTTCATGCACACAAAATCCAGCCAGCATTCTCCCTAAGATACCAGGAGGAGAAGTCAAAGCAGGAATGTTGCCAGTGGGGGAAGAGAACATCCACAAGCTTGGCAGCATTTCACTACTGCAAAAAAAAAAGTGTTTTTGTGTCTTTTTGGCAATTTGGGTTACACCTCAATTCAACTGGAAATGAACGCACTCAACTGCCAAATTCATCTAACACTATTATATCACAGAGGAGCTGTTTTTCAACAGGTATTGTTGAGTCCTGGGATCACATGAAATCAGCTGATCAGCTACTTTATAAGTAGTGAAAGAAATCATGCATTTCTGTTTCTTATCACGTATCCAATTGAGCAGTGGAGTGATAAGACTCTTCAGTTAGCATAATGGTGCATTGCATTAATTTGTCAAATGCTTGAATATCAGCTTTATTCATATAGTACAGTCGCCAGTTAACAGGTAGGATGCATACCACACAACTGAAGCCAGATACAGCAAGTCTTTATAATCACAAATAGAGTTATTGGCTTTGGGTCAAAAACAACCATTTCAGCTGTTCATAAAATAGGCTAATCATGGCAGAAATTCATCTCATAGCTCAGTGGTAGAAAACATCAGAAGCACTACTTCCAAAATCCCATCCCTGGAATCTCTAGTTAAAAGGATAACTTAAATTCATAAATCCAGATTAAAGTGAGTTTTGAAGTATTTTATGAATAATCTCGTTCTTATGGTTCCTGGTAACATTAATGCAGTTCTCTTCTTGTTCACCATCCTATTATAGAATTAATACGACGAACCTTTATCTTTCTAATTTTCCCCCCATAGTGGCTTAGAATTTCAAAAATATCACATCACATTTTAGGGATCCCTGCTAATAGAGATAGGTTTTTAGATAAATATCTCATCTGATTGCTGGATTTATGGCTGGATTTAATGGAAGTGAATGCATACAAGGATTTCGTTCACTACAGGCCATCTGAATAATGGTTCTTCAAAACACATTTGTCTTTATAACATGACAGCTGCATGAAACTGCTGCTGCACGACTCATCAGTTTGCTTTAAAATGTTTTCACACCAAGGACCTTTGAGCATCATTGTGTATAAAATAAGTTATTTCTATTTTATAAATGGGAAAAAATATAGCAAAAGTAAAATAATCCAGGCCTTCTAGCTTAAGGCTGTTTTTCCTAACATGGTATTTGCCAAAGATGCTGTGGCTCTAATTCCCATCAGTTTTGTTGTTTGTGAATTCTAGTTATAATTTCAATGAATCTGAAGGGCACCATATTAGGAAAGTTGTGGCTAAAAACAAATAGCTGTGAGGCATCGATCATTATAATTAAAATGTTAGAAAGATAACATCAACACCATGTCTGTATAGATATATATTTTGCCATTTACTTTACTCACTATATAGCTAGGCAGCTTTAACACCCAGAGAAAATACAGACTGGTCCAATTAAGATCTATTTTGCTCACTCATTATTTGAAAGTATCGCTTTGATTTGGAATACTCAACTTTACACATCAGTGTTACAATTATTACTGGTACTAAGGAAGGGCAATAGAAAAATAAAGTAAATGACAAGAGTGTCCCCAATACCAACAAAAGTAAAACTGGTAACCAAATGCCACATGTTGATAGGGTAGTTTGAATGATATCAGCTTTGTTCAAGCAAGCTATACTTTAAAGTAGAGATGACCAAAAATAAAAACAACCAAACAAGAACATAGTATCTCTTTTAAAAAATTATGCAGAAGAATTTAATTATTCCATGCAAGTCTGAATGTAGATGTACATTTGGCAAATGTACATATAAAGACAACATTGACTGTTTCTCTCACCTTTTTTCCTGTTTAAAAATAATTTGTGATTAAAGATTATTATTTTATATTAGCTTCTGTCATAGCCAGCTAAAAATGGGAAACCAAGCTTATTTAAAAAAATTCTACCCACTGTATATTGTACAATTCAGGCCAACTTTACACAGAATAAGTTTGAGTCAGGATTTACTATAGAGTTTAAAAATGCAAATGTGTTACAACTGATCTTAATGTGTTACATGGTGCTTATTTCTTAGTTGTCTTCATCAATGTGTAAACCATTTTCACTTACATGTGGGGGTCTTTGGTGCTCTCTGAGCTTAGTTGTTTTCTTGCAGATGTTCCATCCACAAACTAGATAGCATCATCATCACTGAAGTTGTTACCAACTATTGTTGGCACTACTGGTCCACCCGCACTGGGCTGACCCGGTGGAATCCAATCCCCAGTAATGAAATGTCTGCAAGAAAACAACCAAGCTCAGAGAGCACCAAGAACCCCACATTTCAATGCTGAGCCACAAATATTTCCTCTATCAATATCTCTTATATATATGCTTCTGGAGAAATCTTGTATAACCATAATATTGTACTTTGCTTACAAATATTGTAGCAAGAAATTCAAACTACTTTGCTTTGTATGTAATGACAAGATAGAAGAATAAATATTTAATTTAGTGGGGAATGTAGGAGATAACCAGGCAAAGCTGAGTGGGGGATCAAATGCATCATCAGTTTGGAGTCACTCCACTTTCACAAAAGACCCAAGTGTGGAGTGATTCATTGACTCTTTTCTAACACCAATTTCCCTTGACCATTAGTAGATCAGATTCTTGTGTAAAGATAGCATGTAATAAACTAGTTATTGAACTCTAGTTCCCAGTTACATGCACCTGACAGGAGAATAGTTAAAATGTACTATCTAATGTAGGGAATAGTTATAAATGTACTATCTAATGTAGTTATAAATAACACAGACACTATTTACATGTAAGAAAAAGATTTGTTAAATAAATTAACATTAATTTATGACATTGCTGCAGAATAGTAAAATAGCTTGATGCTACAGTAACTTGATCTACCAATAGTTAATCTATAAAGAAACTCATACCATGCAGTACCAATCCTGAAAATCAAAAGAAGTATGTAAATTATTAACCGTAACTCTTATTTTAAAATAATAATCTGACCTGCAGATGAATAGTCTGCAGCTACCCTCAGAAGTCACTTCAGTGAATTTTAGCAGTAAGAGAGGGGGATTGTTGTGTCAGTATTGACCTAGATTTAACACTTCACCAACCTATTCAAAGATGACCTTTACATAAAGAGTTGCCACTCATTTTGGACTTGATACAATATCATTGCCCTGCTACCATCATTGGCCTCCAAAGATCTTCCTACCTAAATTGGAGCTCCCAAGCAATAAACATGACACATCTCCTGATTTAAACATTTGCTAAAGAAGAATCAGGGATTTTCTATTAGAAGATGTCAAAGAAATATAAGAACATCTTAAAATATCTGTAGTAGTGTCCCTGCCTTCTGGAATAAGGTCCTCCCTAAGATCTGTATGGGTGACACCTTGATGCCATTTCTTGAAACTCTGGATAGTTACTCAAATCTTTCGGTAGAGTGGATGACATTCCACTGTTTGCAATATTTTGTTGTTTGGCTTTGTTGTTTGAATTGCCATCTTGTACTTATTTTATAGATATTTTTGTACTTATTCCAGTTATTTTTCAAAATTTTGTTGTTTTTATGTTACTCTTATTGTTGCGAGGCATCCAGCAATGTGTGGAGTTGGGTGGCATCCAAACTGAATAAATAAATAATAAAATACAATACTAGGAAGGGAAAAACATTATGAAGAATAAACAGGTTGTATGGTTTTGCAATTTTGTTTTTAAAACTACCAATTTAAATAATTTTTTAACTGTAATAATACAGGCAAATCCTATGCAAGTTTACTCAGACTAATGTCCCAATTGTAGGCAATGACCAGGCTGAGCCTGAGGGAAGGGTCAAATGCATCATCAGTCATGAGTTCCTGGGTACCCACAAGAGATCAGCCCACCTTGAATTCCTTTCTATCCTTAACTCCCACTAATTTTCCTTGACTGTTAGTAATTCAGATTAATATCAAGCACTAAGGGAATTAGGAGATCCAGGTAGTTCAAATGAGTAGTTCAGATCCTTATAGAAAGCTTAAGCTTACAATAAATCTTTATATACATTTGACCTGACTGGTCTCCTGATTTACCTGGTGTTTGACACCAATGTTATCAATGGCATTTTTCATAGGTATCCACCTATGCGTTCAGATCCTACCTTAACAAAGAAAACTTTAAAAATCAAAACTGGTTTGGTTAAAAATGGCAGGGGTTGTATTTGTAGTCTAATAACTACAGTGATAGAAATAGAATTGAGGAAGCAATAGAAACAGGCAAGATAAGATTTTCAACACTATGCTTCAGTGTTTTTGCTTTGTGTAATATTCACAGAGTGATAATAGGAAGCACAGTCAACAGAAAATAAATGGGAAAAGAAACATAAAATGAAGCTTATTTTGATAAAATGAAAGTTAGAAATTAATATGCTCTTCAACAATTTCATTCTGTATTTAGTGAAAAGTTAAGACGACTTTAGAAATAATAATATCTCTACACCATCATTACAAGCATTTTGTTTGGGGAAGTAGGAGAATGTTAAATCACCCAATTTTCTCCTCCACAGTACCATCAGTCTCTGATCCCATCATTCTCCTGACAGTTCAATTATCATTTAGATCAATGTTTCTCAACCTTAGCCAGATTGCTGTGGAATTCTGGGAATTGAAGTCCACACATCTTAAAAGTTATTGAGGCTGAGGAATGCTGGTTTAGATAACTAAATAACTAACCAAACAAATAAGCCAACAAACAAAATCTTCTGAAAGCAAGGTGATCACAGTCCAGAAAATGTTTCTAATATGAATTGAATTGAATTGAATTTTATTAGACTTATAGCCCGCCCCATCTCCACAAAGGGACTCGGGGCGGGTAACAAG
>JAOYMU010000049.1:24350877-24362225 GCA_025802295.1 Psammodynastes pulverulentus
GGCTCCTGGCTGTCTCCTCCTTGCTCACACAGCAAATATTGTTTCACTTTCCAAACAGCCCTCAACTCTCTCACACGCTGACAGGACATTAGTCAGATGAATACCGATGGATGCTGGTAGGCAAGGCAGAATTTTTTTCCTCTTATTTTCCTCCCCAAAACTTGCCCAACCACATAGTTTCGTAGCAAAGCATGGATATCTTGCTAGTTATTTGATATGGGAATCTTTTTATTGATGGTTGAAGAATAAATATGGGAATTAGAAATTTAAAAAAGATTGGCGAAGTATAGAAAATACGTTAGTAGAGTTAAATACGTTAAGATAGGGACGGTTACTATAACCAGACATATTGTGTATATCAGTGTCAAGTAAGAACAGAGAATGAATACCAAAACAATGAACATATGTAAACTGTAATTGTTACTGCACAAGATATTTGTACACAGATGACACACTGTTTCAATGGAAGATGGATTGTATGTTTTAAAATAAAATAAATAAAATTTGGGGGGAAAAATAAAACATTTACATGAAGCTTAGTTTCTCAGTTTGTTGTTTGGCTTCACTGTTTCTAATTGGCATCTGATTGAACTTCAGATGGAGCCTTCCAGTAAAATACACAGTACATTTAGTGACCATTCAAAGTTACAACGGCACCCTCAAAAGTGACTTACGACCACATTTTCACACTTATGACCGTTGCAGCATCTCCATGGTCACGGGATTAAAATTCAAATGCTTGGCAACTCATATTTATGACGGTTGCAGTGTCCCGGGCTCATGCGATCCCCTTTTGCAACCTTCTCACAGTCAATGGGGAAGTCAGATTCACTTACCAACCGAGTTCCTCGTTTAACGGCGGCACTAATTCAGCTAACAACCGTGGCAAGAAAGGACATAAAACGGGGGCAAAATTCAACGCACAACCGTCCTCGTTTAGCCTTACATATATTTTGTGGCTCGGTTGTGGTGGTTACGTTGATAACCTGTATTTATATAGAATTTGAGCAAGTAAAGTGTTACAGAATACAATTACAGAAGATTCTTGATCAAGAGGCTAACAGTCTAAAATTCAGAACCGAAAGAAGGCAAGGTGTTCTGGGCAGAGAAAGGATGGATGTGATTGTTTCAAGTCAGTGTTTTTCAAATGTGGTTACACCTGTAGTAAGCCTTTGAGTGAAGCCTTTCCTTTCATCGATTGCTCCTTCGTTGCAGCTCTGCAGAATGAAGTGCTACTGACTTTCAGGTGCATCTTAAACTCTCTGGGAAAGTTGCTGTTTCGTTGATGTTTAACCAAGATGCTGCAGGCATGCTGTGCGAGTCCATGCCCTTCTTTGTAGCTATGGCCTCAGAGTGACCTCTTTGTGGGCTTCCCTACTTATGAACCAGAGTGATTTCTGCTGACATGAAGTAGCTGATCAGATAAGATAAAGATAACCTTTATTGGGTTTTTTTTTTACTGTGAGCACGCTGGCACACATTAAAAATGAAATTCTGTTGCCTGTTCTCAGAAAAAAAGTGTATGTTCTACCCATACCCATACATGACACACACATGCACATGCTATATCTATCCATCCATCCAGGGGTGGGCTGCTACTGGTTCGCACTGGTTCGGGCGAACCGGAAGTTAATTTTACATCCAGTTCTCCGAACCGGTAGATGAAATGAATGGCTGGCCCTGTCCACCCCTCCCCTCCTAGGAGTCTCCACACGGCCTGTTTTGGATCCCAGATAATCCACAAGGCCCCTGTGGAGGCTCAGGGAGGGTGAAAAATAGGCCTCCCAGAGACTCTGGAAGGCCAGAAACGGGCCGTTTCCGGCCTCCAGAGGGCCTCTGGAGCCTGGGGCAGCTGTTTTTGCCATCCCGGAGGCTCGAAGAAAGCCTCCAGAGCTCAGGGAGGGTGAAAATGTTCCCCCACCCCACTGTGGTGCAGGAGGCTGACTAGGCCATGTCCATCATGGCCATGCACACCCAGCAGCCGGGCAGAAGAGCCTTGGTGGCGCAGATGATCGGATGCAGTAATTGCAGACTTCTGCTAACAGCCATCTGCCTGCAATTTGGCAGATCGAATCTCTCCAGGCTCAAGGTTGACTCAGCCTTCCATCCTTCCGAGGTGGGTAAAATGAGGACCCAGATTGTGGGGGCAATATGCTGACACTGACTCTGTGAACTGCTTAGAGAGGGCTGTAAAAAGCATTGATAAGCGGTATATAAATCTAAAGTGCTATTGCTATTGCTATTTCATCTTCACTTGCTTTAGTCACACTTCATGTTAACTAGGTATAATACAGACAATTATTATAAATTAAGGTAAAACTAATTCATTGGATAGCATTACCTTTCCCAGGAAGTAGAATGTTCAGTTAATCTGCTTGGTTTATTCTACAGCTGAAATGAAAATATTTTTGTATTTGCCATCTTTTAAGAAAATATATCTGGAATACTAGTAAATATGAGAGAACAGGGGAAAAAACAGAGAATCCAATATATTCAGGGTTTAGATTTATAAATATTGTATAGGTGTGTGTGTGTGTGTGTGTGTGTGTGTGTGTGTGTGTTTATATGAGATTCCTGCTGCATTGTTCACACATATTGGTGCATTCTGTTATTAATTAAAGTATAGTTATCCTGTTTTGCATAGAATATTATCTAGCACAAGACTGAAACAAAAATATATTCAGTTCTATAAGAGCATGGAACTATTAATCCATTATAACTTTCAGTTCCTCATTAATGAGTTAATTAGTATTGAATCTAAGATAAGGGTGATGAAAAACGAATGGTTTAATCAATATTTTGCAAAAGCTTAAAAACCATGGATTAGGGCATCAGTTATTGTTAAACATAGACAAAAGCCTCATAAATAGAAAATAATGCAATGGTCCATTTTGGTTTTGGACTACTGAAAAATTAGGAGAGATTCAAAGCAATGAACTATGAGAATATTTGGAAAATGAAATTGTGATGGAAAACTTGAGTGGGAACACAAAGCTATCAGTGCCCCGTTTGTACAGTTCTTCTCTTAAATCGTCTGTGCTTTGGGGCAGAGGAATATAGAAAAAAAAGGAAAATTAAATAATGATTATATGTTGCCTGAATATGTATCCCAGGGAGCAATGTGTCCATAGAACAAAAATTCTTCTTTAGTTTTTTGGGGGGTAGCAGTTAACATTTATCTTGTGTAATTTTTAGGTTTTCTTTTTAACTCCTGATCAAAAGAAGAAGCAGGGACTCCTTCTCTAATCTGGAGCTGAATTCCATTTATCGGATATCGACATATTCTTAAATTTTTGTGCAAACCAGTAAATATGTTGACTCACAACATTTTCTTTTTTTCATTCTTCTCTATAAATTATGTTAAACTTTTATGTTGGAATTGGTTGAAAGGAAACAGACAGCAGAAAAAACAGCTCCTCAATGCAACATCTATGCATCTTGTAACATTACAGAAAGATGCTACATGTATACATTTAAGGAAGCATAATTCATAGAAGCCTCTTCAATCTGGACTGTAAAATTCTAGTTGTGCCTCCTGATTAGTTGTGTATTAATTTGTTTCTTCCTTAGCTGTAGGATTACTAGCTCCCCACATTCCATCTCACCATCTTTATGCTGTGATGTCAGCAAACTCTTTCAATTTTTTGATCCTCTTTCAGGTGAGTTTGGAGCTATTGGGCTTTTAGAACAGTACCAATACAAGAGAATGTTTGTAGGTCATAGCTGAACTGTGGGATGCTTGATGCTCTCTGAGTGTGGTTGTTTTCTAGCAGGTGTTTCATTACCCAACTAGTTAACATAATCAGTGCTATTAAGGAAGTGAGGTTTGCTTTCTGTTTATATGGTCACTATATTATAGTGGGAAATATTATGGGATCAATTTATTAATCCATTTTATCTAGGATACAGTTTGATTATAGTTTGATTATAGAAAGACACCAGCTGTTGGAAAATTACCAGCTCATCTTCTCAGACAAAGGAAACGCTGCCTTGCAGAAATGTGCAGGACAGGTGGTTAACCATTGGCAGGAAGTTGGTGAGCTGTGACAAGACGGTTTAGACTTTGTGTGATAATAGCTAAACCAAGAGACGTGGAACAATTATATTCTGTAGAATAAGGAGATATTTTTAAAATTTTGTACAAGTTAACACATTCTTTAATGCATAGCATGATAAGACTGCCTCTATATGTTACGTCACAAGAACCTATATAAGTTTCGTTACTTGCTTAGATCACTGTTCACAGACTGTTAAATATGCTCTGAACCTGCGCATTAAAAGACCTTTTTCTGGCACCAAGGACTTCTTGATTTTGTCCTCGAATTCTATTACATTATGGTTTTCTTTAACAAAGTGTAAGTAAAAGAAAAAAGAAAGAAAAACAAAAGAAAGAATAAAGAAAATAAATATATATTAAGAAATTACTGTCAGGTTTGTCCCAATATAGACATTTAGGAAAGAAAGACCCTTGACTGTATTCTTTGAAGTGAAAGGTTCTTTTACTAAAGCAAAGTGCTTACAGCAAAAGCAAAGTGAATCTGCGTATTCCAGCACAAAGGTTGTAATTTTCCCCTTCCTCTGGACCTCCCCACCTTTGACCACTCTATCAGTGTCCAATAGTTTTTTTTAATGTTTTGGGAATGGCTTCGAAGGTTGGTACCTCTCTGGTGTAGTTTCGAATACCGTTCTCAGCCAGTTTAGTCTGGATCGACACCTCTGGTTTCTGTCACCTTGACACCCCACTGCCTACTCTTGCACATTCCCATTCCCACTTCTCCAATTGCCCACCTCCCACCACCCTTGCATTTTATGGCAGAATGCCAGCAAAACGAGGTATGCTGTAAGTGGCAGGCCTGATAGTTACTTCCAATCTTCAGCACAAGTATAAATAAATTTAATAACTTTTCACCCAGTATAAGTTTACTGACACATATCACTTCATCCCATATCTCATCCCTTATATATAAGCAAATCAATAAAACATCAAATTTTTAATGTTGTCAGCAGAAAGTCAATAAAGTATTGCCAGAAATCATAACTTAACCTTGGTTATAAACCAACTTTATATTCCATTTATTTTCAACGGATTTAATCTTTAATTCAATCAAATACTGTTGTAGGTGTCCTTTTCCAAATCATTATCCTGGTCTGTCATTTATAGTTCCACTTTCAGTACTTTCTCTGTCAAATAAAATTGTTCCACATTTGCATTCCTTCATTAACATCTTTTGAAGCAGATGTCATTGCTATCAGCATTGATACTGTAGTTACAATTTCTGGCTCCATTTTCTGCTACTTTAAAGTTTCCAATTTATAACATTTTGTGTCATTTTGCAATACTAGGACCAGTATTAACTGACATATAGAACAGGCTTGTAATTTTTTTCCTCTTTAATTAATCTTTAATTCCTTCTAGTGCCCAGTTTCTAAAATCATAAAATAACTTATGTTTGTTACGTATTGCAATAGACAGGCTAGCCAAAATAAGTCTGTTTCGCACAAGAAGCTATTTATTTTTATAGTTAATTCCAACATATTATAGTAAAAGTCAACATTACAGATTTATCCTTTGTTTATTTCACATTCTTTAAATTTTAAGTTTATAATTTTTTGTTTTATTTAAAGTTGAAGAAAAAACTCACCCAATGACTTTTCAGACTTGTTGTTATGAGGTCTCTAACAGCTTAAGATGATTAATAAGCAATTTTCAAAAGTAATTAGAAAGTGAAGTTTGGGAACTTAGTGCCTTTTAAAAGGATCTAAAAGCAAGGCTCTAGAAGCAAGATGGCAGATTCTGTCATCTCTCAACAGTCAAATCTGCAGAAAAGTGCTGTCCTTCTGTCTCCTCACAAGGAGCAGCTGTCCAGAGCACATGTGGGCAATCTCCCATATTCTTATCTAGAGATGTTCCAAGGAACCAGTCTACTCAAGATGGAATGTTTATAAGGGTGTGATAGACTGGAGTGAAGTGGCAGTCTCCCAGGAAGGAGGGAGCCAAAACAACAACAGCCCAGAAAGGAATTGGAGACAGAGGAAGAGAATTAGGATAGTCATTCCCTAGAAACTCCCAGAGTATATCTGTTAGAATGAGAGTCGTATAGGTACCCAACAAAGTTCTATTTGGCATGAACAAATAAATAATTGAACTCTGGCTGGATTGTTCTATTTTTTTTTTTTTGTCAAGCATATGTGAGAAAAACAAGTATAAGTATGAACATAACATATAAACATGTAAGTATAAACAAGTACAAATAAAAAGGACATTAGGACATTGGTGCACTTGTGCATGCCACTTACAGACCTCTTAGAAATGGGGTGAGGTCAACAGTAGACAATCTAAGGTTAACGTTTTTGGGGTTTGGGGAAGAGACTACAGAGTCAGGTAGTATTTCCAGCCATTGACCACCTATTACTGAAGTCATATTTCCTGCAATCAAGTTTGGATCAGTTTACTTTGAGTTTGAATCTATTGTGTGCTCTCATATTGTTCAGTTGAAGCTGAAGTAGTCATTGACAGGTAGGACTTTCAGCTGAACATTTCGGCACTATCAAGCTACTCTAAAATTTGTATGAATGGATAAACATAATTATTTCCTTTGGCCAACAATTATCTCATTCAGTTGTTATATGATCCAGAGTGCCCACACAAACAATACTGACCTCACATGAGCAGTCATGCATTCAGTACAACTATTCTTGTGGAGGAAAGTCTGTCTCTGAGGACAATTGGAGAAGCTAGTAGAAATGCAGCAATTGATAGACTTAGGAACTATTATGTTTCAATAACAGAAAACTGAATCATCTAAGAAAGCAAAATATTTACTACTGGGGTTTTTGTCCATCTGAGAGATATACAGTCAAATATACAATCTCTCCATTAGAAACGTGGAGAACTTCTGGTGATCTTCTATTCTACTTCTCTGTATCATCTGAATTAGCACAGGCAATGATGCAGTGGTATACTAGAGAAGGACCAAGAAGCTGAGCTGAAACCCAGGTAGGCACCAATATAAGGAAAGGTGGGGCCCTTGTCTGGAAATTAAGGAGATTTTCTATTCTGAGTGAGATTATACTCCTTCTAAAATAAGAAATACGTAAACTTGGGATGCTCCTAGAACCAATATCATCTGGAAGACATAAACAGTTTCTGTAGCAACCAGTATCTTATTCCTGCTCCAGTTGACTTGGCAACTCCATGAAATCATTACTATCCATAAACCGGTAACCTCAAAAATGTACTAATTTTATGGATTGCTGTCATTTCCAATTTTCTGGGAGGTTATGGTTTATAAAGTTTCCACAGCATATTAAAACTTTTGGGTTCTTTGTTCAGCTCTTAATATCCAAGTAATGATTTTTGTTAATATTCTATTAACAAATTATTTCTCTCTATGGTTTATTCCTTTCTTATTATTTTAAGGACTGCATATAGCTTATCTTTTCTTCTTTGGTTCTTAATTTCCCTGGTACTTTCTAACTTAGATTATTAGGAATATTGATCAATATTTCATACCAAACTTGAAGTAAATTGAACTGCTTACTTTTGGGAGAGGTAATCAACAAAGATCAGCTAAGTATTGCCATATCTTTCATATAGCTATCTTATAATGTTATTCAAAAAAGACAAACTGTAAAAACCAAGATAAGATTTTTAGACTATACTCTCATATCTTTTGCCTCTGGCCATACTGGCTATAACTGATGGCAATTGATGTCAAAAGCATCAGGTGAGCATATCTCTGTCTCTCTGAGATAATGCAAACTATTAAATTATGAGAAGATAAGAAAGCAGGTTTCACTGAGGTTTTCCGTTTACATTATTAAGGCAATGTTTAAGCATATTCTATACCCAAGTCTTGCAAGAAGTAGGCAATTTTGGACTGCACCATTAAACAATTGCAAAAGAGATTTAAAGCAATTGGAAGGAGAGAAAAGCTACATGGTCTGGGACAAAGATATCATAATATGATTAAGCCAAGACGATGCTAAAGGATGGGAATAAGAAAATAAAAACTAGATAAAAAATTAGATTTGAAAAAGAAAAGTCAACAGGAGACAGCAAAGCAAATCTTCAGTAGCTTACTGCAAGACTTGTGAATAATAAAATAATAACATGAAAAGTATATCAGATAATATAAAGGGGTTTAACAACTCCATTTTGGAGATGAAACTGACTTGGAGGTTTCAATAAAGAGCTTTGCAAAATGATGTTCCTTTTATTTCTATAAAAGTTGAACTTGAGGATCCACTGGGGAACATATCTTCTCCAGGCTTATACAAAATCTTAAATTCAGAACAAGGTTTTGTTGGTATAGTGGAATAATTTCAGGTAAAGTCAGATCCTGGATAGACAGCATGATCTTGTATCCAGGATCCTGAATCAAAAGCTTCTCATTGATGAATTATGTACATCAGCTACCTCTAAATCAGTAGTAAATTTCTGAGCTAACTCCAGTGCATCTTTCAAAACTGGGACTTGAGAAGTGGTACGCTATTGGTTACAGGAGACCTCAATCCAGAGAAGCATATTTTATAACATTTATATCTACATGGGAATCCTGTGCTCTAATAATGCTGAATGAACCTTATAAAGAGCCGAGGTGGTGCAGTGGTTAGAATGCAGTAATGCAGACTATTTTTGCTGATCAAAACTGCTTAGAGAGGGCTGTAAAGCGCTATGAAGCGGTATATCAATCTAAGTGCTATTGCTAAGTGCTATCATTCAATTTTTCTTGAGGTGGCAGGAAACTCTGGGAGAGGTAGGTCAAGCGACAGTATAATAAACATGCAGTGTTGCCTGCAGGAACTGATGTTTTCATCAGAAGGACAAAAGCAGCTTCAGATTGTTATAACACCAGCTCTGCTCCTTTTGTAACTGTGATGCACATATAAAAGGGACACAATGATGAGTTTGTTCAGAGAAACCACCTTATGGGACAGGCACATAAGGAAAGTGGTAATACATGTTTCCCACCAAGAAGAAAGTCAAATATGTGCTTCTAGACAGGCTCTTTCAATTATTGGCTACAGTTTTCTCTCACAAAGTTCATCTGACTAACTTGATGGGTAGCTCTTGATCTTCCTATAAATGTGGTATTATTGATAAATCACCATACAGTGGAGTCTCTTGAGGTTTTGGGGTACAAACAGGCCTTGAGGAAGCCTAAGCAAAAAGCTCTGGACATGGAAACTGAGCTGAATTTAAGTTCAGATGAGAAACCATAAGAGCTGTTTTGGCTAGCTAGATAATTTGAGCAATTCACAGATCATAAATACTGCAGGCTTTCACACTACCATGGTTTGACACCTTACCATCAACCATCCTCAAGGGTAGATTCAGAAAAATCCCTTTTGCAGAAATAACTTATCCATTGATTTCTATTAAGTCCACCAGAATAACCATTAGGTATGTATAAAATGTCCAGTTCTAGAGAGTTCCTGTTCTGGTGAGTAGGGCTAGCCTACCTGCTATCATTGTGCATTATTTTTAGAACATGTTCAATTAAATTCCAGCTTCTGTAGAATGAACTAAAATAAGGCTGTCAAAATGTTCCATTCTAATAATTGCTTTTTCCTTCAGCAAACCTAGCAAACATAAATATCAAGACCAAATGAAAATAAAATGCTATATAAGTTTCCTGGGAGACAAGAATCTCACAAAGATCTTGTGAAATACGTTGGGACTATTTTTAAAAAAAAAAAATTAAGTATTTTGCATTTAAAAACAATACAATTTTTATCGCGTGATCAAGGCAGTGCCTTTAACAGATTTTCCGTTGTGTGAGTACATTAGATTAATATTCTCTTTGTAGTTATGGCTAATCTTATTACTAAACATATGTACATATATACATCTCCTATATACATTATTTACATTATTTACATTTTATATACAACTGTCTTTCATTCAAATTTCCTTCTATTCTTCAGCCACTTATACCATCTATTCTAAATTTCACAGTACTCTCCTTTTTTGTTTTTCAATTCTTTGGATAACTATCCATTTCCGCACACTCTAGAATTTTTTTTATAATCATGATGTCAGAGGGAATATTCTCAGATTTCCAATTTTGGGTGAAGGCTGTCCTTGCCACTGTAATAATGTGAAGGACAATATATAATATCTTTTTTTTTCAATCTTTGTTTTATGATACCCAATAAGAAAATTTCCAGTTTCCAGTCTACTTTCTGTTGTATAATTTCCTCTAACCATCTTCTAATTTTCTGCCAGTACTTTTTGCTTGTGGACAGGTCCACCACATGTGAAAATACATGCCCTGTTGGTGGTCACATTTCGCAAAGATCTTGTGAAATGTGTTGGGACTATTTAGATATGATAAAGCGAAATGGCTGTGACCAAAGTAAACCTTGTTTTTATATCGGAGTGAAAAACACATATTCTTTTTCTTTAATTTCACCATCATTTTCCTCGCCGAATGGACTCTCCCATCCTTTTGATTATTCCTTGTCTGATAAAAAAACAACCCATTTAAAATCACAATTGACTTTCCACAAATTGGTGGCTGTTGAGAAGATGAGATAAATCTGTGCTTTATGCAGCAACATATTAGGCTAAGGACTTAAAAGTTACTTTTGTTATAAAAATGTGTTTTTGATGTCCTTTAAGTGATCATGAACGCTCAAAAAAAAGTATGCAGAAAATCAATTTCTTAATTAATCAGGAATTCGCAGTATGCTGATGAATGTTCAATACATCAGCTGGTCTCTGGATTCCAGTTTTGCAGGCATAATAATCATGTTATTGTTGGTCACTCATTATTCTTCTCACAAAAAGTTCTAAATGCCCTGCTAATACAACAACTCTTGGCATAGGATGAAAGTGTTTTGCTTTCAGAGTGATAACTGTGCACATAAGATAATCAAAATTAATTTGGAAAAGGATGCTTTCCTAAAGTCAGATGTTTTTCTGAAGGATTAGGGGAGTTTGAACTTAATCTACTGTGGATCAGATTTTTTTCAAATGACCTTTAAACAAGTGACACTGGATCCCAGTGTCTGTACAATGTTTGGCCACATGTTAAAGCATTCATATGTCAGCCTGCATGCTAATTGCTGTTACTGGAAGTGGAGATTCTCTTTAAGATATGAAATGGGCATATCCTGAATTAAATTCCATTTTGTTCTTGTCATCAAGTTTATTTTTGGTCAAAATATTTGTATACCTCTTCATATAAAACAAACTTGAAGCAGCTTTCATTTTGTGTGAAATGTTTCAGCTTGCCTTCAGTTGTTGTGGGTGGTTCATCACTGGAGGTTTTTAAGAAGACACTGGACAGTCACCTGTCTGAAATAGTATAGGGCAGGGGTCTCCAACCTTGGCAACTTTA
>JAOYMU010000049.1:24752685-24764754 GCA_025802295.1 Psammodynastes pulverulentus
TGTTGTTACCCGCCCCGAGTCCCTGTGGGGAGAGGGGGCGGGCTATAAATCGCAAATAAAATAAATAAATAAATAAAAAAACTTTTTCCTCA
This sequence comes from Psammodynastes pulverulentus, assembly GCA_025802295.1. Taxonomy (NCBI): domain Eukaryota; kingdom Metazoa; phylum Chordata; class Lepidosauria; order Squamata; family Psammodynastidae; genus Psammodynastes; species Psammodynastes pulverulentus. The sequence continues at coordinate 24,752,778 of JAOYMU010000049.1, forward strand.
AGAATGGGGTTGTAGAATGAAGTTACATATGGCATGATGGTTGGGATTGGCTTGGAGATCATCTTAAACTTTCAAAATTGACATTTTGAAACAAACTCCTTTTAATCTACTAGGAAGAATTATGAAGTTTTATTGGATTTGCTGTAAAATAGCCAGTGGCCAGCTTTTTGCCAGAATTGCAAAATGGAGTACAAGATCAGTGTAGCACATACCGAGCGAGAAAAGAATAGATTGGTTTTGTGAGCAGACTGTGAGGATGGTTGAGCTAAGCTGACTTTCGGAGATCTACACCTTGATATTCAAGTGAAGAGTAAACAGAATTGTTGTGTTGGACTACTTGAGTATCTGCAGTTCATCAGTTTTCAGACAGTTTTGGAAAAATGCAAAAACTACATCACAAAGAGAACATTCTTATATGCATTCATATGAGAATCAGATGTGACTCAGAGAATCAACTCTGGTTTTGTCAGTAAAACTATTATATTCCAAATTGTAACACAATGATGTCCTCTGCAGATTAAACATAATTCTATTCAAATTCTTTGAATATTTTCCCCAAGGAAACCTGTGTAGAATTGTGGACTCATTGTTTTGGAAAGGTTACGCCCTACAAACTATTTGCAACTGTTAGCACTCAAAAATAAATTCTCTTGAATTTGTACTTGCAGTGTCTTATTAGGAGAGAGCCCCATTGGCTTAAATCAGATTTATTTTCAAGTCAGTGTGTTTCGAACTGCAATCTTTATTGAACTAATTTTCAGGGTTGAACTTTAGATCCCATTTGGAAGTGATAGTATTTGGCAAAGACAACATTTGGTTGTGTCACTAGGGTCGCTCTGCACTGAGATTAGCATGCATATAAATCATCATGATAAATGGAGCTCCTTTCTGAATGTTAATTAATTTTGCATATGGATTGCCATTAAGGAAGTGCAACTCTGACATCAAAGGACTGACTTTGACTAAATGCACAGCTGACCACTTGCAAAACCTAAACCATTTCACACTAGAGAATTTTACTGTCTTGGCTTATTGGCAATGCCTTTGATGTAGCAGATATATAAAAAAATCTCTCAAGTACTATATCATTCCAAAATGAATTTAATTTCAAGAAGTATTTTTAAACACAAGTTGAGCCTACGGCATTGAAGCTTCAACTTCTCTCCATATCTCATTTATGTAAAACATTCTTAAATGTTCAAAGTACATTTTTCCACTTAAGTATAAAAATGTCATCATAAATCTTGCCATGTAGGTAAGACAGTTTCACAGGAACTGCACAGTGCAGAACAAGACTAAGACATGTGCATTCTAGATGTTTACAAAGTACAATTCCCGGAGTCCCTAATACTTGACCACATTAGCTACAATTAGTAGAAGCTGAAGTCCAAATTCAGAGGGGACTAAGTTGCCTATTCTTCTGAAGAAAAACAATCTGCTTCTTTCTTGGAAAGCACAGCAAAGAAAAGAGATGCACACACACATGTGGCTTGTGGATCTTTTAAGATTTTATTCATTTAAAAAAACCCAGATTACTAATTTTAATTCTATTTTTGCCAGCCCCTGCTGAATGACAACCCAATCAGTTATAGCAGCCAAACTGTACATGTTAAAGGCTGGGTAGTATTCCACACTCAATTTTATAAATTGCCTGCGAATGTACAGCATAGGATGGGGAAATGTTACTGACATATGTACATAGACAAAATACTTTGTATACTTAAATTTAGCTGCTGCTGTTGTTTTCCTTTGTAGCTTTAACTGAGCCTAATAATCTGGCAGCAACCTGATTACTTTTTCAAAATACCCTGCATGATCGAATTGCACTGTTTTCAGGCCTTTCCAAGACAGGAGAAGAGGAGAGGGGAGGAGTAGAGTACTGGAGCCTGGCTTTAATGTACATACTATACATACATAAGAAAAGGAGTAAAAATAAAGTCTAGGACATCTTAAAAATATGAACAACCTGTGTAGCTTTTCGGAAGATTCTTCTGGACTTGAAGGTAATTCCATTCAGCATGTAGACTTCCAGAAGTTATGGAAAATCCAATCCAGTTTGATTTGCTTCCTCGCTTTTATCTTTTTTTGGGGGGGACTGAATGTGAATTAGAGAGAACTCCTATCCGTTGCCTGTTAGGAAGAATTCTATCATACCTGCAAACAATTCCTTTGTGTATCCAAGAAAAGAAGGAGAATTTTGACAAGCAAGAAGTACACCTATACCTTTGAAATGTACAAATGAACCTCTGAAACAAGGTCAGTGCTGACATTCAGTCAACTCAAATACAAGCTTTTCCCTGGAATTGATTGAGCAGCACGCTTTGTGGAATAAGTGTGATGTCTCCCTTGGGCGACTCTCCAGATACCCTCTCAGATCTCTGCTCAGGGGAGATGAGCCCATACCTGGCACGTGAGGAGCTAAGTTGATTGATGGCTCTGAACGGCTGTCCAGAAGAGATTTGAAGGAGGCTTCAGCTGGGGAAAGTTTGTAGTTGCAAATGGCCAGCAAAGAGGAGGAGGAACTGCCTTCTGTATGTAATCCAAGAACATGTAGGGCAGAGAAAGGTCAGCCTGACTACTCGAGAGAAGAGGATCCCACCTGTCTTGATGGACTGCACTGGAAGCTGGCTATTTACCAAAGCAGGCAGATGGAGGCATTGCAGGAAACAATGTTTGTTTTCCAGCTGTTTGATCTTTGTGATTCCTGCTTCATTCTGGATTGACACCGTTTTTGGAATTGTGCCTTGGAGACTCTGAACTTTTCTTGCTCTGTGAGCTCTCTTGTGTGTGGATTTAAGTTTTGCCTGGTGGATTTAAGTTTGTCTGGTGGAATTATTTTGTTTGAGCAATTTTCAAGTTCCTTGTGGACTATTGGGCCTTTGCTCAGTGAATTAACCTTGATCTATTCATGGCTGGACTTGATTGGGATAGTTTTGGATTTTTGGTGAAGGGAATTGCTGGGGAATATTAAGAAACTTACTAAATCACAGTTGCATATGTGTGTGAGTGAGAGGGGCAGCACAATACCATGGAAACCTTTCCAAAAGTGTAGCAAAACAATTCTTCCTATATGTAGGGCAATATCCAGTCTAGGAGATGGCTAGGCTGAATTATCCTGAATTATGTTGTTCTTGTTTTATAATGTGTGGTGCTTTATTAAAAATAAATCAGGGAAAATATGAAGCTTGATTCCCCCTTGCAGCTTGAGCCAAGAGAAGATTGCTACTTGATCCTGCCAAACATATACATTGGCCCCAATATAGTTTTATGTCATGAGGAGAGCAATATATTTCTCTAGGCCCGATCAGCAGACCTGTAAATTGAGCTTGACTTAAGTGACAGCAGAACAATTTAAGGATAGAACATAAAATCAAGGATAGAAAATAATGATAATAAAAAAAGATAAAGGACTATATATGTAGTCCTCTCTTCCTTTGCCATAGTCCCTCTCTGTTGTTTATCTGTAATTTTTGGTACACTTAATTTACTGGGATGTTAGATGGAGATCCTGTCATTTGCTCAAATCTCTCTCTTGATGACAGAATGACTCAGACATAAGGACTATTGAGTAGCATGCAAATGACAGCAGCATATGTTTCCACAGGTGGTAGCTTGCTCAGATGAGTAATTTCTTCTCATGTATCCTGGCTCACTTGAAGGCAAGTCTCGGGGATGTCAGTATGAGTTGTCAATTTAAAATGGAAGAGTTTCCCCCAAAAAAATAATGTGATAAATTTTATCCATGTCGATAGAAGACAGAAGTTGCCCTCACTGATCTTTATTTGTTTAGTACTAAACAGCATTCTGCTTTACTTCAAGATAATCCTTAATAAGTTAATGAAAACTAGTTATATTTATCTGAGACATTGGAAACAGGACAGGTTGTGAACAACCTATATTGATGCTTCAATACAATTGTTGGGACCAACTGGGAACAATATGGATGTAGATTTTCCCTGAAATGGTTCTGATTGATTGTCGGACTTACATGGGGCCATGTAGGTTGTCTTGAGTCCCAGGCTTGGTTGAATCTTGCTGGGTGATGTAATGAAGGGGCTTTGGGCAATTCCTTTTATGGCTTAATGGCTTTGTCGTGGTTTGGATTTTGAATGAGGGCTAATCCTATCACCCTGGAGCTGAAAGTCTTTTGTTTTGTAGATAAGCTGGTCCCAAAATATCTGCTGGGGCTAGATATCTTTTTATTAAACCCCTATAAGTTTACTTCTTTAATCATAGCTGCTTTTACACACACACACACACACACACAGAGAGAGAGAGAGAGAGAGAGAGAGAGAGAGAGAGAGAAAGAGAAAGAGAAAGAGAAAGAGAGGTTTTATTTTGCTTTTCTTCTCCATCCTGACAATATATACATTGCTCCAAAATAATATTGTATTAAGGGGAAAACATAGATGAGGAAGAGGCTTTCACTGACCCCTTGACAAGGCTGATGGTTGTGAACTTTAGCTGACACTACAGCCCTCTCCCAATAACAGGTGATTTCTATAGGCTCAAGCTGCAGGGGAAATCAAACTTCACATTATACCTGATTTATTTTTAACAAAGTGCCATATAAAGCCAGAACATTATCATGAAGGATAATTCATGCTTCTCACAGCTGTTTTGAGGGGCAGATACAAAAATAACAACTATATGAGCTGAGATTGTGCCCCTGTGGACCAGAAGCCATTGGAACTGTAACTCACATCCTGCTATACCGGATAGTATAGCAGGATGTGAGTCATCCGTTAATGACTCAATTTATAACACTTTACCTATTAAAAATCTGGGAAGCACTGATCTTTTTTATGTGCAACTAATCAGATCTATGTTGTTTCTCTGAATATCGCCACTTTTTGCTATGCTGTATGTAAAATTAGGCAAATTTTAACTGCCCAGTGATAATTCATCACCAGTTGCAATAGATTATTTGGACTTTTATTTTTTACTATTCATCTTATTGTTTCAGTACTTTCTTTTGCTAGTCTGTGACTGTAATATAGATTGATAATTCAGCCTAGCCATTTCCTAGACCGATGTTGCTTTGCATACAAGAAATAGTGTGACATTAACTCTGAATGAGCAACCTTTCCCCATGTAGATCAGAGATTGAGGACAATCTCTGGGTCCTCCTGGACTGCAGTTTCTGTTCAAGCAGCAGGTGGCAGCCATGGCCAGGAAGGCCTTATTTCAAAGGCATCTTGTTTTCCCAATGTGTCCACTCCTAGTTCAAGAGGTCTCAGACAAAACTTATTCCTGCTCCATTACATCATTAAAACAGCTTATCTATAAAGACAAACACTATTAAAATTAACTGCTAGGTATATAGATATTTTTTTCAAAAATATCCTTTAATATTTTTTACCACACTCTGTATTAAAAGTTTCTCTCCTTAAACGGTGATATTTAGTTCCTTCACGTTCCCTTTAGTGTCCAATTTTTAAAGTCTTATTAATTTTTTTTAATGAATTCAAAACAAAAGCAGTTTCCCATGGGGTGGATTATTTAAAATTAATTCCAAAACATTATTTGAGCCTTATTTGGACCCTTAGTCCCCTTTGTATCTTTCTAAAATCAAAGTCTGAATCATCCCTTTTCTGTTTATTGCAGAATTCTTTTTAGTCTTTAAACCTGAATTTAAATCTTCTTTCACTAAAGATTGAAGGACTAGTACTATAAAATGTGTTGATCCAAAGGTTCCTAGTAGTTAATTTACACAAGTGTTTTTAAAAAAGGAATTATTTGAAACCAGTGTCCTTAACCAGAATAGGCAATCTATAGTTCACAGCCTTCCTACCGTCTTAATTGATATTGAGATTCTATGTTGTATCTCATCCTTGCAATTTCAGATTCTCTGCCTATATCTTTTTCTGACTTTCAATGTGTTTTCTGCTTTTCTGCCATTCAATACGTTCTGAGCATTCCCTTCTCCATATTTTTATTTTCCCAATTTTCACAATGTTTCATCTCCACAAGTTTGGGAAGCTGTCTGTTGTTCCCTGAGATGGTGGCCTGAAAATACTTAGCTCCCTTCGTGGCACATAATCTTCTGATTGAATACCACCTCATCTTCCTTATATGTTAAATTAAAATTAAAAGAGAAATTTTCAGTGGAGTAATAGGTCAAAGATGCTCAGCTGGAAATCAGGAAATCCAGGCAGTTCAAATGAGTATAAAGATTTATTGTAAGCTTAAGCTCTCTATAAGAATCTGAACTGCTAACAGTCAAGGGAAATTAGCAGGAGTTAAGAGTAGAAAGAAATTCAAGGTAGATTGGATTTAGATCTCTTGTGGACATGAAGAAACTCTTGATTGATGATCCATTTGATCTCTTACATCAGCCTATTGAGTGACAATGTATCAACATCCATGCTCTACATTCTAAATTATTTTAAAATCTAATTAAAATTAAACCTGGTTACTTATATATCATTAAAAAATTACTCCATGAGTATATGATCATTTTTATCTTTTGTTCATATTTAAAATTACATGGGTTCCATGGGGTATATGTAGCTTTTGAAATACCTTTGGCACTTTCTTGATGTAGAGTGTGCAAAGACTTTTCAAAGGAATCTTAACACCCATTTTCTAACTTCTTTCAAGTCTTCAAAATAGTGCCTGCAGCTGCTAGAATAAAGAGATACAAAATGACAGAGAAGATCCAATTCCATTTTACCATCTTTTAAAACTGAAAACCCAAACCCAGTAGTGGCCCTGAACCTTTTTGGTACCAGGGATTGATTCCATGGAGAGAGGTTTTTCCCCAGTTCAGAGGAGGCATGGTTTTCGTGTGCTGCCTGCATCCCACGTGTGTATGGATGGGACTTTGCTCGTTTGCATGGCTTGGTTCCTGGTATGTCACAGACCGGTGCCTGTCCATAGCCTGTGACTGGAAAAGCCTTATCTACAGCACCCAGAAATTGCAAAATTTGCTTTCCTTAATCTCAGTTCAATAGATGCGGTGTGTGTCTCTTCAGCATGTCCTCAGGTTTGCTTCTTGCAATCCACAATTGGACAACTGTGTATGAAAAGATCCCTTTTTTCCCAGACATTTCAGCTAAGGTTTCTATAGCAGCCTTTACTGTATCTTGTCTCCATCTATAAAATTTAGCTTTAAAAAAACACAGGTCTCCTGTAGCTTTGTGACTGGGTGAAGATTCTTTCCATGCTGTATTAGAATTCTCTGTGGATGGTAGGCAGAAGGCAGTTCAGCACTGTGTAATTTAACAAGACCTTTCAGTGCGCTGACTGTGAACTACAAGGTTAATAATCTTTTCCTGTTGAGACCACAGTGCTTTTCTACTTGCATAGAAACTGACAGTCATCTTGGTATGGAATTTGTTAACACAATACTAGATTGCGGTATATTTCTTTCATTTGCCAGCCAATTCGTGTATGTGTATTAATGGCAGAGAGACAAATATTTCATTTTTCTGAATTCCATTAATTTTCTTGTATGCAACGTTCAGGTCATCCTTAATAATAAGTTTTGTGCTTTTTGGTGTGATAGTCTATTCACAATAAGATTTGGGCAGAAAATGGTAGAGCAAAGGTGCTCCAAGACCAGGATGCAGGAAACAGAGCATCTAACAGTAATGTCTATTCTCAATTATTTATTTTCCCACCCAAAATATACTTTTAGGATTTCTATCTTCCCCAAAAAGGATGGGAGAAATTATTGCCTCTGAAATTTTCTGGTTGCATCATCAATATGCTCCATTTTTCTAGAAAATAAATAAATAAATGAAGAATCTTGTGGACAAAATCTAACGAGTTTACTATGAGCTACAATTTCCACAAAGAAATATTATTAGGCTTCAGGCAAAATAACCTCTGCTAGAACTCGCTTTATGGAGTTTCTTTGGGCTTATTGTGTACAAAAGTGCAGCGGAGGCATTTCCAAAATATCTGAAAGCAACTGAGGATAGGTGTCAAAAAGCCAGAATTTGTTTGTGCCAAGATCTGAAGAAGTTCTGTCCCTCAAGAAAATAAAAATGTTTAATTTTTAAGTTCCAGCCTTACTAGAAGAAGTAAAACCTAATGGAAATTCCCGAGGAGTGGGCTTGACAAGGGTAAATTAAAGACCAACAGTAAGGTTTGTGTCTGCCACTAGAGGACATATCTGAAATGGGGGAAGGAGCCCCATTGAAGAGTTGAAGAGTAATTCTTCAAACAGCATCCCCCAAAATGTGGACCTCATGCTCATATATACTATGATAGGAACCTGGTCTATAAGCTTTTCTCCATAATCTCAGCCACCAATAACAATTTCTGTGAAATAACAAAAGATCACTATCGTTTTCTTTAAAACCAGTTTAGCATGCTAGTATCCTGAGTTAGCTTTATCTTCTGATCATAAATTGGTATTTGTTACAACAACTGTCCAAACAGACCATGACCTCCCCACATTCTTATAAATATGCTGTCATGATAAGTCCTATCAAATATTTTACTTCATTTATGTGTCTCTCTCTTCCCCCCAGACTGCTAAAATAATTGCCTTTCCATAATTATTGTGTTATTGAATTGGAATTTCCTGCTTTGGCTCAGCTGAACAATTTCATGTTAGTCACCTGCTCCTGCAGTGGGAAACCAATTGAACTATATGAAGTCTGGAAGGTTTTCATGCTCTTTTTTTTTCCTCCTAGACCTTAAGTACAATTTTTAAAGAGATTTTCTTCATTACACAACGAAGAAATAATGGGCAAAAAGTGAGCTATTAGATGCAAATTAAACTCTTGAAGCAACTTCTTTCAATAGAAGTCAAGATACACTCTGGCATATATACTACAACCATAATGGAAGTAAAGCAGTTCTTAAATTTCTTAATTCAGCCAGTTATATCCTGGTTTAAGTTAAATATAATCTGCAAAAATGTTCACAGAAGAGAATCTTTTTGTCTCCTTGCCATAGAAAAGTTAAAGGAGTGATGACAGCTATTATTTAGTGATGACAACCATCATGATTGTATGAAATAATTGAACTGACTATGTGTGAATGTTGAAGCATTTTAAAGAAATAATAATGCTAATAAAACCCATCATGACAATTTCTGTAGCAAACTTTGAAAATGAGCTGAATCAACTTCTAGAGATCACAATAGCATTGGGAGATGTTATATTCTAAATCTCCCAGATCTGATATGCCAAAATCTTTATGTGGCTTTTTAGAAAAATAACACTGGACGACAAAGACCTTGCTTCCTGAACACTTCTGAATATGTGTTATAGATTTCTGGCTGCTAATCACAAAAATAATCTGTAATTTAATCTATCACAACTCATTTTATCAGAATTTCTCAAGTTTTTCACAATAGTAATATATACCCTTCAGTACCTGTTGGTTATGCTACACCCATGAAAGAAACATATAAAAACATGGAACTATTGCTGAAGCACATCCAGTACACCAAGTACAACTAAGATCTAAAAGTAGTGGCTCTGCTACTTGGAATTCAGCTTGAATGTATGAAGTACTCTTGTTACATATGCGAACTGGACAGCCATGAAAGAGAGCTGCATTAACTTATACTGCATTAACTTATAACTTATTCTAAATGAATTTGGTTCCAGGTCAGAAATATATGACATGAACCACTTGTTGACCTGACAGAAATCTGTAGAGATTCTTAGTCATCCAGATCATGGTTGTCCCCAAGGTGCTTTTTCAGGAGGCAACTGGACTTTCTTGGTTTTTTTCGAAGACATTTCACTTCTCATCCAGTAAACTTCTTCAGATCTGACTGGATGGTGGAGAATGGAATAGTTGACTTGACAAAAATATTTTTGCCTCTGCTTCACATAAAACTCGGCCTGTTGAAATTTTTTTGCAAAAGCGATGAACAAGGAAGGTAAAGATTTTCATTATTTGAGACAGATGTTTCCAAAAGCAGCTGATACTAAGTTTAAGGAAGGTATTTTAGTTGTCCACAGATCAGATACGTCATCATTGACAAGGAGTTAGAATGTTTTTTGAAAGTATTTGAGGTTGTTGTGAAATGTTTGGGCAGAGTGCTAAACTACATTCAGCTGATTGACAAAACTTCTTACAACATACAAGACCGTGAAGTGCAATATGTCACTGAAGATTAATTTTCTGCGTTCACAATTGAAACTCTTTCCTGACAATCTAGGTGCAGTCCATGGTAAACATAGTGAAAGTTTTCACCAGGACGTTGCCAGAGGACATTGGAAAACGGTATGGGGGCAAGTGGAATCCATCAAATCTGGCTGACTACTGTTAGACACTGCAGTGAGATGAATCAAACACTGGCCAAAAATGAAAAGCAGCAGCAAAACATTCTTAGCTCCGTTGAATTCATGCAGCAAGTTGGAAACATTATGCAGTTAAATACATTATAGTAATTAAAAGTTAATTTCATATTTCTCAGGATTTCTATGTGATATGGTCATTCTGAAATTATATTTGTGTTCAGTTTGCTGAAGGGGTCTATCATAATCACCAAAGGCTTTTCAGGAAGCAACATTTTTTGGGGGGGAAATGTTGTCCACTGTAATGTGCTTGGATTTTATTCTAAAAAGTTGTTTCAGATTGAGCAAGAACTTGAAATGTCTGTTTCTGGAATCGGCAGATTCCTAAAGAAATAGCATGGCTTCTTCACTGGGACCTCAATAGATGTTACATGTTCATTCTGTCAACCCTGGCTGAGACCATCTTTATGGTTTCAGGGTTGCCACAAGACAAAGGAGGGGGCTGAAATAGATAGCTGGGGTTTTGTAATCAAACCAGAAGGTTTTCCTGTGGGAACCATGGACATTCCCACAGGTGGCTGGAGAGAGGAGGAGTGGAGTAACCAAGCAACCGGCTAGCATCTCTATTGGACAATGTGACTGATGACTGGAGGGAAGGGGAAACTTTCACTTTTTAATCTGGTGAAAACCATGGGAATTTTCAGAGTTAGTTTTCATCAGTTGTGCCAATATAATGTATCCAATAAATTGTTCTTTGAGGAATCTACCTGCCTCCGAGTTCTGCTTTCAATGGGTGCATTACTTGGAACACTCTAAGAGAATTTTTTTTTTAGAATCGAGTCTGAAATATTGCATAACACTTATGGGGTAATATAATCCATTTTGCAGAGCTTTGTCATAGCTTTGAACACTGGACAATCATAATGGCAGTTTTTAAATCATTTCCCCTGGAACAATTCTAGTAACATCAGCAGAATAGTAGTGGATTATGGTGTTCCAGTAGAGAGATTCAGTGTGCCAGAAGAACAGATTTATTTATATATCGAAATAGGGATGGGCTTGTTTAATGGTAGATGACTTGATATGGTCCATTAATGGTAACTGGCTCATCAACTTTTGATTCTTTGCAAAGTATCCATAGCTTTAAAAAGAATTGGAGGTATTCTATTTCAAAGCTCTTTTTCAAATCCCATCCAACTGAAATAATATTTGCAGTTCTAAATCAGCTTTTTTGGTTGGAACAATAAAAATCTTTCCACACCAGCAAGTTTATTTTTTTAAAAAAGATGCTAATTAACTTTTATATTTAAACTTCCAAAACCTATTCACTTTTAAACTTTCTCTATTTGTCCTATAACTTATTCAGGAAGAAATAATTTTGCAGGCTTGACCTTCTGTACCAAGATCAGCTGGATGGAATGGACATTCATAAAACCTACCAAGAATTTAGCCTAGATGCAAACATACATAATTTTTCAAACAAAAAAGCAAAATAAAATGAAATAGGATCAAATAATAAAATGGATTAATATACGAAATTGAAAGTAGTCTACTACTATCTACATAGTATACAGATTACACCAAGGATTATACTATACCAAATACCATCATCCCAAAACTACCAAATCCTCTAATAATCAATTTGTCTTCCTCTCTTTCCCCCCTGCCCTATACTGATTTAATTTATTATTTATTTATTAATTAGGTTTGTATACCGCCCCATCTCCGAAGACTCGGGGCGGTTCACAGCAGGGTAAAACAATAAA
>JAOYMU010000049.1:24965649-24975730 GCA_025802295.1 Psammodynastes pulverulentus
GCTTTTGATTAGTCAAGTTACACAAGGAAAACTGTAGGGCTTGAGATTAGCTAGTTCATCTAATCCAGGGGTGTCAAACCAGATGTGTCACACACAGGATATCCCCGCCCCAGCTCTGCAAAGGTGAAAAACATTGCAATATGTCACGATACATCATGTGACATGATTGAGTTTGACACCTATGGTCTAATCCATTTTCTGTCCTGTCCCTCATGATAAGGCCACTTTTCTGACATTCACTTCTGACAAAGTATCAGTTCGCTCCTGGTCCCCATTACTAAGTTTCAGTTATTGTTTCTTTACCTTCTCTCCTATATTTAAAATTGTTTTTCACTTTAATTCCTAAATTTGGATGAACATAACTCACTCTTAACTAATCCTAAACTATATATTTAAGGCCTATAGAATTTTAGGCATTTCACTGAAGCCTGATACAATATTCAAATTCTATACCTTTGTTCCAAATCTTTTAACTTTAATTCCTTAATTCAAAATTATGCAAAACAATAATCAATACAATAATCACCAATGAATGTGATAATGTGTCTTAGCGATGTAATACAAATATAGAAATAATTTATGATAAGAATAGGCTATCAGGAAAAAGAACTGTAATTTTTAAAAAAAAAAAAAAGATAGGAATGGGAAATATCACCTGGAAACTTGGCATTCAAGTAGCAGAACAAGCAGAAGGTAAAAGACATGCAGGAATATCTGGAATTAGCAGAAGGCAAGGAAGGTATACCAGTCGAGACTAATTTCCTAAAAGTAGCATGATAATTATGAACATTTATCAGAATATAAGAAGTCCAGAACGGCAATTGGAAAGCTTCTGTACGTAGCCACATCACAAGGCCAAACACTGTTGTAGCTGTGGAGATTTTAAGGAGTAAATCAAGGCCACTGATTAAAAATGAATGGCGACACTTGTGAAAGCCAGACTGTCAGCAAGCAGTTATCCCAGACTAATGAAATAGATGGAAGCAAAACTCATCTGGTTACACAAACTGTTCCTGCATTTTGGAATTGATGAGCCAAAGCCAATCAATGACAACCAAGGGTGTTTCAAATCCCCAGTGGTGGGGGAAAAAAATTTAAATCTTGGATTAAGCACATCAACCAAAAGCACCGTGATATATGAGATAGTGGCAGATGGTTCACTAAGCCACCACCAAGGGGCTACTACCAGACGCTTTGAGTAATGATGATGGGAATCCTGTATTCATTTATTTTTTTAGGATTGGTGAACAACTTGCAGAGAAGCAGATGGAGATGCAGCTCTAGAACATTTGCAGCTAGGAATACATCATGCAGAAACAGCTAGAAAGAGACTCTGTTTTAACTCCATTCATCCAGCCTGCTTCCTTCCTTCTTTTTTCTCCTTTTACTCCAGCTTGAGGACAGAAAGCTCATAGCTGTAGTTTTTATATATGAGCATGTAACTTCCTGTATAAATGTGACTCATCCTTTTAGGCTATTATGTCCAGAAATAGTGATGTCTGTTCTTGTAACAACACACATAATAATATTTATTAGTAGTAGCGTTTCTTAAAGATATACGCTGCCCAACTCACCCTGATTCTGATTGGTTAAACAAAAGGTAGTTTTTCGGGATGACTTTCAATAGTTCTTAGCAAGGGCGCTGCTCTGCAAACTCAAAACCTTAATCCAGAGACATAAAGTGGAGACAAGATTAAATATAACTGAGATTATAGCAATCTTTCTATGCATAATGACATCATTTAGGTGAATAAAACCTATATAAAACCCTAAAACAGGGCTGTCAAACTCGCGGCCTATGGGCCGGATGCGCTGGCCACAACGACGCCAGTTTAGCGAAGAGGAAAAAAGTCCTGATACATCATTTGATACTGCTATGACGATGTGAGTTTGACACCCCTGCCTTAAAAGTATAACCTAGAACTTCTGAGCTTGTTTGGAGGTTCTAGCAGGGAAGCGCAGCTATCGTATACCCTTCACTGAAGATAGGTACACTCCTTCTGTCTGGGATAGTGGTCCTCTTCCACCAAGCACGCAGCTATCGTATACCCTTGACCAAAGATCGGTACACTCCTTCTATTTGGGATGGTCGTCCTCTTCCACCGAGCACGCAGCTTCAGGAGGGGCACACATGGAGCAATGAGGGAGGAAGGGGACACCCGCTACCAGCCAGATCAGCCAAATCAAGCCTGGTGATCAATGGGGTGACAGATGTCACAGCTACATCACCCCCACATCCATAACCTACTTCTGACAAGTATAAATGCTCTCTTATTTTAAACAAGCAACAAAAAGAACACATACACACCACAAAAATGCCCACTAACATGTAATGGAGTACATCCTCCAGAAAAAAAGGCATGCATTTCACTTTAGAGTCCCTGAAGTTGTTTTCTCCTAATCATATAAAAAGGGCATATAAGTTTAAATATTAGATATTAGATAACTATTATATTCATTATATTATACATTATGTCATAAATAATATTTATTTGATGTTTATTTAAATACCATTATATTATAATTAGATAATATTAATTAGATATTTAGTTAGAAGACCTCCAAGATCCCTTCCAATTCTGTTATTCTATGTTCTAATGTCTTCCATCCATTATTGACTTCACGGACAAAGAATTGAGTAGTTTATAGAAGCCTTCAAGAGATGCTGAAGGCAGAATTGGGAACATGCGATGGTAAATGACTTCTTAAAAAGTTTGATTAAATACTGGCAAAGGAAATTATTTTTCATAATTGAAGATATCAAAAATAGAGCCTACATCCTAGCTAACATCCTGAATCAGTCAATCTCTTTGCTCTCCTCCATGATTACATTTCTTTTTGGAGGCCAAGGAGGATAGCTGTACAAAATGGGACTTCCCATGAAATAACAATTTCCTTAAAATACTTAGCCAGATTAAGTGGGCTTTGGCAGAAACTGGGGACTGTCCATAGAAGTGTGTTGCCCCTTACAATTTTCCTATAAAAATATCCTGAACTATTTCCATCTGGTCCCAGTGTTCTCATTTTAGCCCTTAATCTCTGACTCATAAAAATGCTGCTTGAGTTCCAGCACTTGAGTATTACTTTGTGTACAAGTGTTCCCTCTGGAATAGACAATTTTTAGACTAATGCCCACTGAATGTTGGACAATTGTGTGCTTACCCATGTAAACTCTTGGAGAAAAAAAAACTCTAATAGTTAAGGAAATAATGTTGCTCCATTTGTCTGGCATTAATTGAACTGATCACCTATGGAATTAATTGAATAGATCATCTGTTATATTATCCTCTGATTTCATTGTAGTTAATCCTTCTTTTTTCCCTCTTGTAAATGTTTAGGCACTCATAATGGGATTGGACAGACATACTATGTTACATACCGGCCTTAGGGGATGAATTCTTGTTCCGTTCTCTAGTTCTAATCAGTGTTACTATGTTTTCCCACTCTGCTGATATGTTACCAGTTGCAGACCTCACTGATGGACAATACTTCCCCAAGGGTAGTACTTAATGCTCAGGCTGATAATGGTGATCATAATTCAATTTTCTGGAGATATTAAAAATGTTTAGAAATATTCAGATATGTTCTCAGACCCCTAGATAATTACTGCACAAATGTGTTAATTATTGCACTTCTCCAACATGAAAGTGCAATGGCTAAAAAACTAACAGCAATAATATTTAGGCTTATATATTGCCCTGTAGTGCTTTACACCACTCTGTGCATGGATTACAATGTAGTGGTATTCATTGCATATTGACCCCAACAATCTGGGTCCTCATTTTTATCAACCTTGGAAGAAGGGAAAGCTGAGTCAACCTTGAGTCACATCAGGTTCAAACTCTAAGCTGTGGGCAGAATTTGCCTGCAATACTGCACTTTAACCACGGCATCACCAAGATTGTTAGTCTATTGTGATCACAAATCCCCTTTATGTTAAGGAAGAGAAAAATGTGGAAATTTTGATAGGACAGGTAAAAAGCATGATCTCTGGGAGCTTCTATGCAGAGGGTAGTCCAGGTTCTTCAGCTATTCCAAGTGTCCTGTGGCAATAGCAATAGCACTTAGACTT
The DNA here is from genome assembly GCA_025802295.1 of Psammodynastes pulverulentus. Classification (NCBI taxonomy): domain Eukaryota; kingdom Metazoa; phylum Chordata; class Lepidosauria; order Squamata; family Psammodynastidae; genus Psammodynastes; species Psammodynastes pulverulentus. Next base: position 24,969,722 of record JAOYMU010000049.1, read on the forward strand.
ATATACTACTTCATAGCGTTTTATAGCATGGGTGTCCAACACAAGGCCTGGGAACCAGATCTGGCCCGTGGGGTGCTTAGATCTGGCCCGCGGGACCACCCTGGAAACAGCAAAGGACTGGTCCACAATGCCTCTGCCAGTGAAAACGGGCTCCCAATTTCCATTTTCGGCTGGGATGACCTCCTGCAACTCTCAGCCAGAGAAAACAATGGCCCTCCCAAGCTCCGTTTTTGCTGGCAGAGGGTTGCAAGAGGCCATTGCAGCCAAAACCAGAGATTGGGAGTCTGTTTTTGCTGGCAGAGCTCTCAGGCCATCACAGGCGCCCCCAACACAAGAGAAGTCAAGCTGGCCACGCCCACCGTGGCCACACCCATGCTGGCTCCCCAAGGTCAAACACCACCCTGATGCGGTCCTCAATGAAATTGAGTTTGACACCCCTGCTTTATAGCATTATGTATAAAGAGTCAGAGTCAGCATATTGCCCCCAACAATCTGGATCCTCATTTTATTGACCTCAGAAGGATAGAAAGCTGAGTCAACCTTGAACAGGTCAGGATTTTTCAAGAATGCATTGTTCACAGAGAAAGAGAAAATATGAGCGATGGAAAGTTCTCTTCTACTCATCTGGAATGTTGTCAGTACTTCAAAATATAATATGAATAGTAAGAGGGCTCATGTAATTCAATTTCCCTTTCAAGAAACAGTTGCAACTTTGAAATTAGACTGTTTGATGTGCTTCACCTCAACAAACTAAAGGCATCACCTTGAAATGTTCCTGGATTGTTAACATAATCTAAACTGCAGAAAGGGGAATGTTACAATAAGCTTCCAACTGGCACAAAAATGTTTGTGACAAGAGATGCTGTTGGTTGGAGGCAAAATGTTTAAATTCTAAACTGAAATGTGGTCATGCTTCATCTCTCATAAAACTAGCTATATATCCAGTGGAATGCTGGTGGATGTTTAATAATCTGTTCTTTGGGAGAATGTATGCATGTATGTATATCTGTACACACACACACACACACACACACACACACACATTTATACATGCATACATACATCCGATGAACTGCCAGTACCTAGTCTTTTGCAGTTTCCTCCACCCCAAAGGATATGTTCTTCTAGTGCCTTCAAACTTCACCAAAACTACCAGCCTCACTGCTGTCACCTCACCACTAAACAGCTGGCATGCAAGCTGTAAGCTCAACATTGCTTTCAACCAGCTTTCAGAATTCCAGAAAATATAACATTCAGTTCTTGTGACCTGGTACAAGCACGCAATTGATAGTTGATAGTACAAATTAACCAATTGAAAATATATTGTGGTCCGCCGGTGGCCTGCCGAGCTGGCGGCAGAGTCAGATGGTGAGGAGGCTAGGGAAAAAGAACAGCCAGTCCAGGAGTCTGGGGAAGGGTCTGATGAGGGCTCTGCATCCAATGCAGAGATGGGGCCAATCTGACATCAGCAAGGCAGAGGAACAGGGGGAGCCTGTGCCCAGTGCACGCATGTGCAGAGCTGCCAGAAGGCAAGAACAGTTAAGACAAAAGGGGTGACTCAGGAGTAAGGCATGGAGATGATTGCCCCCTCCCATAAGACATAAAGTAAATGGACATGAGCCTTTTCAGGAAGCAATTTTGTTCATTCTGGTCAGTTTAAACTCTGAAGCTCCATGTTGACTTTGTGCTCCATTTGGCCTTGCACAGCTAACTGGCAATTAGGTCATTGGTAGCAGTTCAAGGGAGATAAAGGTGGGTGCTTATTAGCCTTATCTCGAAAGACTGTGGCAGACTTCTGTCAGACTATTTACAAACTGTTTGAGACTCATTACAGGCTGTGAATGAACATAATTCACAGCCATTGAAATAAAAAGAGGGGTTTTTTTATTGTTACTGTCTCAGGAAGAACAAAATATAAAGCTATGTGCCTGGGAAAAGCTACACATTACCTATGGCCTACAGCAAGGGTGTCAAACTCACATCATCATGGTGTCATGTGACGTATCACGGCTCCCCCCCCCCCTTTGCTAACCTTCACATGGGCATGGCCAATGTGTGATGCAGCCTGCTCACAGGCTGCAACAGCCCTGGCTTACAGTAATGAAGTGGCATGTTGAGGCCACTTTGCAGATAAATTAATTAGTTTCAGTGAATTCTTATAGCCTGTTCTGCCTTCCCAGAAGAGCATAGAAGGCACAACTGAAATGCTTTGTGTTCTGGAGGTGATTGTCAGGGGCAAAGAACCAGGAACACTCACTGAGTTCAAAGCTCTGAAGAGTTTATTATTGTTACCTATACACAAAAATCTGGTTCACTAATGGTCAAAGCTAAATTGACACCAGTTGGGTTGATGGGGAATTCTGGGAATTAAAGTCCACATATCTTCAAGTTGCCAGGGTCAAGAAACACCAGCTTAGACACTGGGACAGCTTTACTGTTGTCATTTGGCAGTGTGTAAGAAGAATTGCCCATCTTCTCTTTCTAATACCTTCTTGATCTGCTAATATTAGCAGCTAATAATGCCAATCTCCATGTTGTGAAAAACTAACCTGCTGATTTCACTGAATAATGCTGGTGGAGTGGAATAGAAAACACAGGAACAAAACAAGAGCAGATTCCTTTTTCATGGCAACAATAACAATGAACTGTGTTTTCCCCAAAGAATGTGAAGGGCCAGCCTTGGATCCACCACATAATCAAAACTACATTTTAAGAATTTATTTGATACTATCCAAGGTAAATTAAAATGTCATCCTTTAGAGAGCAAAGAAAATCTCTTGTTTAGCACAAAGATATCCTTAAGCTCCCGAACAGTTAAAAAGCAATTGAAAGATCATATCCTTTTTATTTCCTTTGCTTAGAAAACATTTGTATTTTTCTGTCCTCCTTGCTATGACACTGTATACAGTATCAAGATGTGCAAAGCAAACTGATTACTGAGTGCTCCCTCAGTGCCTATATATTAGCTGCATCCAAACGTATCGGGGCTGTAAACTTTCTGTAGAGGCAATTTTGCAGTAGAAAGAAATGAGAAAACAAGAATTACATAAATTTTTAAAACTGAGTCAAGCATTTTGGTGTTTGTGTGTGCTTGTGTGTGTTTGTGTGTGTTTGTGTGTGTGTGTTGGGGTGGTAGGAATATAAAATGGACTGAATTCCTGTTTACATTTGTCTTACAATAGATTTGCTGGAAGAAAACATCTAAAACCACTCCTGACAAGATCTGTAGTACTATTCTTTGACATCTATACTACCGATGAGGATGTGGTTACTTCATCCAATGCATTATTTACTCTTAGACAATGTTGGTTTGGTTGAAATTTATCATCAACATTGAGCAAATAAGTCACAGTGGAGAATCAACATGACATATTGGTGAAAATGTTGGTTTAAGACTATTAGCAATTCGTCTTCACTCTTCATGAATTTGGCCAATCAGCCTCACAAATTTGTTGTGGTAGAGTGAAAAGTATAGGGAGGTCCCCACCAAGTCACCTTAATCTCTGGAGGAAAAATGGGATAGTGAAATAAAAAGATTTAGTAAGTATTAATAAGGAGAGAAGAAACTAGAAATAAGGAAAAATTTCCTGACAGCTGGAACAATTAATCAGTGGAACAACTTGCCTCCAGAAGTTGTGGGTGCTCCATCACTAGAGTTTTTTTAACAAGAGATTGGACAACCATTTGTCTAAAATGCTATATGGTCTCCTATCTGAACAGACCTCCAAGGTCTCTTCCAACTCTGTTATTCTGTTATCTGCCACATTTAAGGCATTTTTGTTGGTCTTTCCTGTGGAACTCCTTTTTCAGAGTTACACGTAAATTGAAATAAATTCAAGTTGTACGTAAAAGAAGGAAATCCACTTTGCAAAGTTTGAATATTTCAATAACTGTAAACTATTTTAATATACTATGGTTAAGAGTTCTTTGCTTTCTTCTCACCTACTGGGCCAACGGTGGCTACTCCTGGGGCACCAGAACATTCATACAGTGAAACCACGTGACATGATAATGCGGCAATTTTACATGTCACAGTGTGTGAACTCATTATAAGGATAGGAAACATAATGTAAACATAATGTGTAGCTCCTAGTCTTGAATGAATTGCTGTGAAGACAACATAATTGTATCAGGCCACATTTCATTACTACATTTTCTGCATCTAAGTGATTGCAACTAATTAGCTCTTCCAAGCATCTCATAAGGAGGCAGAATTCTGTATTAAATTATAGAGAAAAGTATGGTTCCTAAGTCATGTTGGCTTCTTTATAGTGTAAACTCATTAATATTAAACTCCCAATGTTCTCACAATTTTGGAGTGAATAATCACTGTTTTAATGATGTTTTTGTATGCTTCCTGGTAGCATATCCTCCTGCCACGAACTGATGTTAAAGCAAACTCTTTGCTATGATGAAAAGAAGGATTTAGTGTAAACTATATAATGATGGAGCATTATGGCACTGTATGGCACCCTCGCATACATTTGAGTGGTAGACGTCATCCATCAAGTAGAACGAAGTCTTCCTAAATGTGGACAATTTGTAGATGTGTGTATTTCAATTCCTAAAATTATTTAGCTCTCATGACTATGATTGAGAATTGTTGGACTTAATGTTCACATAAATCTGGAGAGTATGGAAACCAGGAGAAAAAAGGATGAAAGGATTTTTTCCAACTGCATGACCCTAGTTTTTTTTCCCCACATAAAAGCACAGCCGCAAAACTACTAGCCCAGACTTTTGAAATAAATCCCAAAACTGAGGGAAAGATGGGAAGACTGGGATTTTTGAAATGAAAATGAAAACAAAAAACAAACGTGATTTCTAGTCAGCTTTTATGGCTTCAAAAGTGGGAGAGAATAGATAGCAGTGCTAGATAATCATGACCATCTTCAATTTGTAGTAGACTGAGACATCTCCATTTCAGTAATATTGCTTGGGGGAGGGGAGTTGCTTTTGAGTCCTGTAAATGAAATGTGTCAGAGTGCGCACAGTGTGACTATATGAGACAACCCAGGAGCAAATACAGCAAACACCTTTGTATTTAAATAGCAATAGCACTTAGACTTATATCCTGCTTCATAGTGCTTTACCACCCTCTCTAAGCGGTTTACAGAGTCAGCATATTGCCCTCAACAATCTGGGTCCTCATTTTACTCACCTCAGAAGAATGGAAGGCGGAGTCAACCTTGAGCCGGTGAGATTTGAACTGCCAAACTGCAGCTAGCAGTCAGCTAAAGTAGCCTGCAATATTATACTCTACCAACTGCACCACCTCGGCTCTATAACTATTTTATATTTTTTATATTTTTTGGTTAAATAGTGGTTTTATCTACAAGAATATATACACATACTTTAGTCAGACCTCAAACAAACAGCAATCAGCAATTTACAGCACAGAAGCACACACAAGAGAGAGAAACTCCCCAACAGGGCTTCTTATTATTACAGGTTCTTAAAGTGATATCACCCAAAAACCTTGCTGACTCATTCCCAGCATCACATCATCGTAGCAGCTGGTCAGCTCTTAAATCATCACCCTGACAAAATGGGACATTTATTATATAGCAACACTCATTCTGACAAATGGCTAGGCTAGAATGCAAGTTTTCTAAATCAGAAGGTGGCATATCCACTCACATGTACTGTAATCCTGGGAGCTACCCTTTCCTTTCTGGTTAATTTCAATTTTGATCCTCCTTGAAACCAAAAGTCAGTAGTAGACTTGGTGCATTCCCATTGATCAGCTGGTTGTAAAGATCTCAGATTGAAGCTGAGTGCACAATATTCATTTATTTTATTATTTATTTATTAATTATATTTATATATCGCCCCAGCTCCGAAGACTCAGGGCGGTTCACAACAGAAACAAACAACATCTTTCAATTAAAACAACCTATCTACTTAAATTCCATCTAATTTTAAAATCCCATATTTAAAATCCCATATTTAAAAATCCCCTGTGGTCATCCCAGGCCAGCCTGCCGGAAGAGCCAGGTTTTTAGCTCC
>JAOYMU010000049.1:25215973-25227285 GCA_025802295.1 Psammodynastes pulverulentus
ATCCTTCCCCTGCCATGCCCACCAAGCCACACCACGCCCACCAAGCCACGCCCATAGAACCAGTAGTAAAAAAAATTAATCCCACCACTGCTCTTACAGTGTAACTAGTCCTAACAATTCGACAGCTATGTTATTCATTGTTTATTTATTTACAGTGCTTGTATTGACTGCCTCATAACACAGTGTTTTGGATAACTTGTAACAGTGGGCAATCTGGTGGCTGCAGTCCACATGGGACTCCTAAGATGTCATTTGCAGCCCCACCTACCCATTCATTCAGACATCACATAGCCAACATTTTTTTAAAAAATGAACTGTTTTTAGCATTTTTTCCCAATTCAAAATAAGCATGGAAATAGGAACAAAAGATTTCTGAAATTAAATTCTGTCTAGAATAAAAACTCCTCTGCCACCCTAAAGAACTTGACCTTGTACTGAATTTTTTTCTGATTCCTAAAAACCCTTAACTAGCCACACGAGGGGTGGGGGGGCAACTGGACTTAGTTTGTTTTTCCTTGAAGACGTTTCACTTCTCATCCAAGAAGCTTTCTTCAGTTCTGTTCAGTTCTTCAAGCAGAACCGAAGAAGATTCTTGGATGAGAAGCACAACTTCTTCAAGGAAAAGCAAGGATAGTCCAGTTGCCTTTTGGGGGGGAAAAACACCTTCATGTCTGCCCCCTCCCCTGACACACATACACACATTCCAGTAACATTACTGGAAGCTCTCTAGTCATTGATTCTGGCCCATAGAAATAAAATGGTAAAGAAAGAAAAGAGTCGGGAGAGAAAGAGAGACAGAGGTATCACCATTCTTAGGGAATGAAAAAAAAATGTATAGAAAAGACAAACTTTTAAAAATCAAAATTAAAGGGTAAATGCCATCACTCCACTTCCCATTCCTGGTTCACTGTGTGTGTAAGATGCTCTCATGCAACGGAATGCTGTAGTGGATACTGGGAAAACAAAATAGAGAAAAGTTGCTTGCATAACCCATTTCTCTAGCTGACTTAGCAAACAATGGGAGCCCTGAGCAAAATTTAATCAGGAGTAATAATTGGACTCCTTTCCATTAGACTTCAGATACAAAGGACTGGATTTCAGAGATGTGTGATTTAGCAGTTTTTGAGAAAATTACATATTTGGTTAATCAGAAAATGTCACATTATCTCTCCCTTTAGAGATTTTTTTTATTAGACTTAGTCAATGTTAAAAGCTTAGGGGTTTTTTTTAAAAAAAGATTTACAATCAGGTGAACTTGAGATATAACTGAAATTACCTGTTTGTTTATTCCTTCTATGTGTTTTTGTTGTGTAAAGTTTTTCTCTTCTTTGTTTTTGTGTAAGGTAAATTGTTTATTTTTATTGTACATTATTTTGTATATGTCTGTTTGAAAATGGTATTTGGTATTGGGGGAAAAAATAAAAAATAAATGTAGGACTAGGATTACTTTTTCTTCTCTCGTGAATAAAGTGATATGCATATCAAGCCATTTCCTTGTAACACAAATGAACGATGTGATACTATCATGTGCTCACCAAATTGCACTTCCAATCTCTGTTATTTTAATAGTCCTTGGCAGGAAGTACAATCTGGCTACTTGCCAGTCAATTCTCAGCAAGGAATTTATTTCCCAGCGTGCAATCTCTCAGTAGATCTAATAGACTTACATTCCATTGCAAAATCTCAGATACCAAAGCTATCAGCTGGAAGAGGTTCATAGCTTCCCCATTAATGATTTCAGAAGAGAGGAGTCCTTGGTAGTGGGAAGATTATTTTTGTTCACTTTTGGACAAAGTCATCTCTCCTAAATCAATCAAGCCATTTCCCTTTGTCACTTAAAGAAGAGTAAAATTCACGTTTCTCCTGCTCTTCTTGTTTGATTGTTTTTATCCTGCCTTTATTATTTTCACAAATAATTCAAGATGGCAAACATATCTAACGTACCTTCCTCCTCCTACATTTCCCACAACAACAACCTTGTGAGGTGAGTTGGGTTGCGAGAGGGTGATTGGCCCAAGTTCACCCAGCTGGCTTTCATGGCTAAGGTGGGACTAGAACTCACAGTCTCCTACTTTCTAGCCTGGTAACTTAACCACCCAGACCAAGCTGGCTCCTTTATTTCCCTCAATCATGTCAATTTCTGTACCATCACTTGTTTTGGGGGGTGGGGAGGAGGAGGAACAGTCTATGCACTGGTCAGATAACAGGCAGCTTAGACAACAGAATGTGGGTGTGGCAAACATCTCAGAAGGGACCATTCCTAATTTCTTGGACCATAAAGAAAAGGGAGAGAGATTTTCTTTCAAACTCACAAGATTGAAATAGGCTTGTATCAGGGGTGGGCTTCAAACTTTTTAGCAAGGGATTTGCTGCCCAATTGCTGGGTGGCCATGGCCATGGCCATGGTGAGTGTGGCCTAGTCAGCCTCCTGCACCATGGTGGGGGGAGCATTTTTGCCTTCCTCAGGCTTTCCTTGAGCCTCCAGGAGGGTGAAAACAGCTTCCCTGGGCTCCAGAGCCCTCTGAGGCTGGAAATGGGCCCATTTCCGGCCTTCTGGAGCCTCTGGAAGGCCTGTTTTTCACCCTCCCCAAGTCTCCATGTGCACCCTGCACTTACCTGCATCCAAAATGGGCCGTGTGGAGACTCCTGAAAGGAGCGGGGCCAGCCAGCAGGGGGATTTGGGGGTTCACCAAACTGTGCAGCTAGGGGATCACCCTAACCCCAGCAGCCCACCCCTGGCTTGTATCCTTTTAAAGTATACTTGCGTCCCTTTGAAGTAGTCCACCCAGAAGCACCAACCATAAGTGCCAACACTACCTTTATTAAAGTAACAGAATTTTTAAAATATAAAAGCACATCATCATCTCTTGCCTTAGTGATCCTAAAAAGTAGGGGTTGTCTTTTCTGAGCCATTAGCTGGGCCTCCATTGATTCATATCCCCCCTTTCTCTCTTTTTTTCTCTATGTGTGTGTTTCCCTGTGTCTTACTTTGTCTTTCTGTCATTAACTGATTATTTTTCTGCTATATATTTATTCTGCTCTCTGTCCATGTGTTTTTTCATATCCATCACACATTTTTCTTGCATCATTATTTCTGTCTTTTTCTGTGACTGAAGACTACATTCCCAACTTTTCATGATTGACCATGCCCCCAGAAAATTTAAGATACAACCCAACTTCACAAAACAATTATATCAATGATACTGGTTAAGAAATCTTCAAAGCTTCAGGTGACACCCTGCTCTGCTTTAGATGTACTGAAAGAAAACCTTTTGCTGCCAGTAACTTGTTTCTTGTCTAAATGAACTGAAAATGCCATTTCTGCATTTCTAGAGAGGGCACCATCCATTTTGTAAGTTCACAGGATAAGCAGCACAATGACAAAAAGATGTTAAAAGGGCTCTGGATGAATGCAAATGAATGAATGAATGCTCTATGTGAACGTAGAGGAGAATGGCTTTCTATACATCCGTTCAATTACACAACATTGTGAGAACTTTTGGTGAGCAAGAGGAATAATTGGAACTTAAACAAGTATCTCTTGTGATCCTATCTTGGCTAATAATACATTAAACCTACAACACCATTTGCCTTTTTTCGATTTCCAGCTTGTTCTGCATAGTTAGAAATCTCTATACACTTGTTTGAGAGATTAAAAGCAAAGTGTTCTATGGATTTTATTCTTGATGGATGTCCATATTTTTTCTTCCCAATGAACTTTTGATTTACCTGGTTAGTCAATAGCCCTGGTAAACCCTCTTCCAAGTTCTACCCCAGGTTCATTCTTGTTTGGGTTCTCAAGGACAGCCATGTTTGAGAAGATGCTACAACCTGCTTTATACACTTTCAAGTGTGGATAGTTAATGGATTATTTTGGAAGTATATTTCAATGAGGACAAATGATTCCAATGATGTGGTAATTATATTTCAATTATACCAGACTATAGTCAGCTCTGACATTGTGAACATTTGAGGACTTACAGAATAAGTTGCAAAGTGAAGGAAACAATGTTCGGATGTGTGACAGCTAAATCAAAAATGGATATTTCATTTATATTTTCATTCACCAGAGTCGATGATTAAGCTAATTGAAGCCATTAATTCAATTGATTTTTTCCCACACTGAATCCAATGTCCATTTAAAAGAAGAACAGCTAATGTTGCTATCAAATACTGGAGATCATCAGGAACAGAAGAAAACATTAAAAAGACAAATCTATATTGTCCACTTAGAATCACAGGTTTTAAAATGGCCTTTTCAGCTTCTGAGTCCAACATCAAGCAAAATACAATGTAAAGCAATCCTCTGAAACTAATACCTTTGCTTGAAGACATTCAGTGAAAACAAGCATATCACCTCTTTGGGTATACATTGCTAATGGCTTTCCTTTTACCTCTATCCAGTTGTTCATCACTGACACACATGCCTAGGTTGTTCACTGTAACTCACAAATGGTTTTATCAGCATATACAGTCTTGCTGACAAGGCATTAAGTATCTATCACCAGGTATGCTGTACATCGTAAAATATATCTTTCTCCCAGAGATACCTAATAATAGGTGATGGTTTGTCAATGTCCCTCAAGGAGTTTTTTGGTAAATTCAAACATTTTTCCTTCAGATGTATGAAGGCATAAGGGCAAGGAGCAAACTCCTTCAGTAACACAGTTGATCTGATACTTGTACATCACCAACCATCTGGTGGTATTGGATCATGTATCTGTTTTCTTTAATCGCCTTGAAATCATTTGGATGCCACGTTATAGCAGTGTAATTTAATTTGGAGCTTTTCATTATACTTATATTACCCTTCGGAACTGGATCGCAGCCATAGAATAACCCAGGAGTAGCCAGCTACATATCTCCTGGACTGCTAAATATGCACCTTTGCAGAGTAGAATGCCAGTTCTTTTGCAGAAGACAACTCTACCGTGGCCTTTTTTGGCCACTACCTCTCTCCGCTTCAAATTAATATACATATCTTTTTTTCCTTCATAAGCTTTTCAACCACATTCTAACTACAGTTTTTAAAATCTTTATTAATAACTTGGCATGAATTATGTACACACATCCTACTGTTAAAATGTTGTGGAATCCTATCCAGGTTTACATAGTACAAACAATGTGTAAAAAAAAATTCCAGTATGTGTTTTAAAGTTTATATCCGTAAGCCAAAATGTTTCTCTATTTCCAAGAGTTTCTTTTTAAAGCATGTAATAACCAGATATTTCTAGGGAATTATTTATTGCAAGCTTAAACCATTAAAATAAATAAATAAAATAAATAAATAAATAAAGTATTTATAGCTAATATTGTAAATGTCAAGTATTCTGTTATGCTAACTTTGTCTATGATTCTTTTCCTAGAATATTAGAATGATTGGGGTAAAGGATGTTTATTAACAACTCCACGGGATGTATTCACCTTTTACAGTTATTTATGGAACCCATTATGTCTTACATTTTGGTAAAATTAAGAAAAAGAATTGGCCATGATCCAGCCAACATTTAGTATTCTCTCATTTGAGAGAATGTTAAGCATGTTCCTCTTTCATTGATCTGGGTATATGGGACCTAAAAATGATACATTGGACTGGATTTTGTACTTCCTGTACAATATACAGCAGCTCTCATGTCCATATCACATGTTGAACTTCAGCTTACAGCACAGAAAATATTTAACCTTAATTTTTAAATCACTTACCATACTTGTGCCATTACTGTACATGATGTACTCAAAATATAAGATATCAGTATCAATTTCTAGGTGATAAAAGCATCACTTATTCATTTATGTAAATGAGCCTTCCATCTGCAAGGACTTTCTGGGTTGATGGGCAACCTTTTTGGCTGATGTCTACCTGATTTTGAGTGGAATCCTGAGAAGTGCTTTTCATGAGCATGGTGGCGCAGTGGTTAAAGTGCAGTACTGCTGGCTGCCTGCAATTTATCAGTTCAAATCTCACTAACCTTAAAGTTGACTCAGCCTTCCATCCTTCCAAGGTGGTTAAAGTGAGGACCCAAATTGTTGGGGGAAATATGCTGACTCTGTAAATCCACTTAGAGAGGGCTGTAAAGCACTGTGAAGCCATATATACAGTAAGTCTAAGTGCTATTGCTATTGCTATCAAAGTGTAATCTGGAAAAAGTAGGTTGAGCAAAACAAAAATGTAATTTATTTGGTTATAATAACAGTAGTTAATGTGCTTGATCTCAAGTGTTTCTAAATACACATCTAATACAAACATGCATACTCTTATTTGGTTGCAAAGCAAAATTACACTTCCATTTGCACTCTAAATTTGAAGTCAAGGATGAATCAATTTTGTTCTGAACAATAGAGGGCAAATGATAATCTGTATTTCTAGTAATTGTCTGAATGAGTTAAAGTACAATATTGTCAAGAGTTAAGAAAAAAATCTGTTCCTGCTTTTCCCTGTTATACAGGAAAACAATCTTGACATAGAACCAAAATTGAGTCCAAAATTTCCATTGCTAAACAAGGCAATTATTAAGTGAGTTTACAATTATTTTTGCTACATTTATTAAGTGAGTCATTGCAGTTGTTAAGTGAATCATGCTGCCAGTAAGTGAATCTGGCTTCCCCCATTGACTTTGCTTGATGGAAGCCAACTGGAAAAGTTTTAAATGATAATCACATGATTCTGGAACAGTGTCATAAATACATATTAATTCCCAAGCACCCTAATTTAGATCACGTGACTATGGGGATGCTGCAACAGTCATAAACATGAAAAACAATGATGAGCTACTTTTTTTCAATGCCGTTGTAACTTCGAACATTACTACATGAATGGTTATAAGTCGAGGACTACCTGTATTCAACTTTTGAAGTAAATGAGTTCCACCCTCCTTTTAATCTAATCCTTGGCTTTCTTGGTTCATGGTTCACGGTTTGATGTTATATAAGTTGACTAGGGAAAAGAAGAGAAATCCCAAGTGGCATTTAAAAAACAACAACAGTACCCCCCCCCCCCTGTTGATTGGCACTTGGGATCCCTAATTTAATTCATTGGTTGAATTAGATCATGATATGTTGCCTGGACCACAAGTGAGGTCCACAAACGTATAAGAGATATTGAAAGATGGCTTCAACAGTCAGAGCAGGCACCACAGTGCAATATTTTTACGACTGTAGAAAAGCAATGTAGCTTGACAAACCTGTAAGTTCTTGTACTGTCGGCTTTTTTTCTTGCACCCCAGTCATTTCCATTAGCTTTCTGCCTTGTAGAATGACTAGATTAATAGACAGGCTTGGGGAAGTATGACAAAATACTGTGTCTGTTAGTTCAGGAGATGCTGTGCCTAAAGTTGGCAAACATCCACTCTTTGCTTACATCCATCTTGAGAACTGCAGTGCACTTTAAGGATCTTTCCTTAGGACAAGGTTTGCTTATTTAAATGTGTGTTTGTTTGATTTATATCCTGCCTTCCTTTCAGGAACTCATGGTCACAGACATAATATAGACTTAATCTAGACGCGAAGTGTTAATACCACTTTATAATGCCTTGGTAAGGCCACACTTGGAATACTGCATCCAGTTTTGGTCACTACGATGTAAAAAGATGTTGAGACTCTAGAAAGAGTGCAGAGAAGAGCAACAAGAATGATTAGGGCACTGGAGGCTAAAACATATGAAGAAAAGTTTCTGGAATTGTGTATGTCTAGTTTAATAAAAAGAAGGCGTAGGGGGATACATGATAGCACTGTTCCAATACCTCAGGGGTTGCCACAAAGAAGAAGGAGTCGGAGTCAGCTATTCTCCAAAGCACCTGAAGGCAGGACAAGAAGCAATGGGTGGAAACTAATCAAGGAGAGAAGCAATTTAGGACTAAGGAGAAATTTCCTGACAGAACAATTAATCAGTACAACAACTTGTTTCCAACAACTTGTAAATGCTCCAACAGTGGAAGTTTTTAAGAAGATGTTGGTTAACCATTTGTCTGAAGTGGTATAGGGTTTCCTGCCTAAGCAAAGGGTTGGACTAGAAGATATCCTCCCAACTCTGTTATTCTATTCTATTCTATTCTATTCTATTCTATTCTATTCTATTCTATTCTATTCTATTCTATTTAAGTATTATTCTGCTCCATATGCATATTTAAGACTTTTTTCTAAATGAAAGCTAAAACAGTACAATTATTACTGTTGGTGGTGACAACATTGCAGTCCTATACATTAGAGCAAGCAGATTGAAGTAGGAACAAGACAAGACAAGGACTCCATTAGGCAACACATGGCATTGATGGTGAACCTTTTTGTTGTGGCATGCCAAAAGCGCGTGTGCGCATGCCAGCACCCACAATGCGTGCAACACCCCCATGCCCCACCCCCACACATGCACGTGTGACCCCCCTGCACATGTGTATCCCCCCAAACCTCCCCGTGCATGCACACACAATTCCCTACCCCCTTTGGAGGGCTTCTGGAGCCCATGGGAGGCAGTTTTCACCCTCCAGGAGGCTCCAGGAAGGCCTCTAGAACCTCTGGAGGCCAAAAATGGGCCCATTTCAGTAATTCCAGTACTTCTGGAAGGCCTGTTTTTCATCCTCCTGAATCTCCAGAGGCCTCCCTTGAGACTCCAGGAGAGCAAAAATGGCCTCCCCCTGGCTCCCGAAGCCCTCTGGAGGCCGAAAAAGGCCCATTTTGGTACTTCAGGAAGGTCCATTTCTCAGCTTCCTGCGGCTCTAGAGGTTTCCCTTGAGACACTGGGAGGGTGAAAATGGCCTCCCCCAGGCTCTGGAGGCCCTTGAGGGAAGCCTCTGCAGTTTCAGGAGGGCAAAACACAGGTTGAGAATTAGCTGGCCGGCGTGCGCATGTGCAGTACAGGTTAGTTTGGTGACAGCTCACATGCCCGCACGCGTGCCATAGGTTCGCCATCACTGACATATGGTATTCACAAATGGGATGCTTTTGATAAGATACTCAGGGCAAGAATATCTAATTGGTATAACTCACAAACCCTTACACACAGATCACATTCTCCATATTTTTTCCAATTATTCTTTTCAGGGATACAACTGGGGAAATTCTTTTTAAATGCAGCTGTTCCTGGGAGTAAGAAATCCTTGATGTTCTAATTAAAATCATCCAGCAGTTTACAGTAGATCTTTGGCTACTTTCTGCTTGAGTGAAAATACTACCTTATCCAAAATGGATGAATTACATTTGATAAATTACATGCTTCCAAAAGTCAATCAATCATATTCCCAATTTCTCAGATTTTTTTTTTTTTTTTTGCAATTCCCATGCCTTGTATAACTATAATTTGTCAAAGATTGTCTGATCCAAAGTTGTGGGAAATAATTTAGTGTCATATTAACATGTTTAAAATTTAGGGGTTTCTCCATAATTCTATCTATTGAAATGCTATTCCAAAAAGGTACTAACCGTTCACCATTTCAGATTATAGGGGTCAATGATCCCTCAATTTGTTTACATTTCCAACAAAGAAAATTCAATCTCCATCTTTTCAAATATTGTACATTCTTTGGGAAGACCAGTAGACACAAAATGCAATTTTTGGATGAATCACTTATAGTCTGAAATCCAATACCACTTTAAAGTTTTTAAGGACTTACTTTTATTGATTTTGTGATTGATATATACAGTATCATTAGCGTCTACTTTTGAAATGTTAACTTTTGATAAATATACAATACCCGTGTTTCCCCGAAAATAAGACCTTATATATAAGGTCTTATATTTTGGGGGGGGACTCCAAAATAAGCACCAGGGCTTATTTTCAGGGATGTCTTGTTTTTTTTCCATGTATGGGAGGCCACTTCTTCTGCTTGCTCATGGCCACAATGGGGCAGGAGGCTGTGCGGCTTGCCAGTGCTGCTGCTGTGAGGCAGGGTACAGGGAGCTGACCCACACATCCCGCACTGGCTTACCTCAGGGGCTCTGCAACCAGGCCATCCACACCCTGATATATTCCTTGCCTTGTGGTGGTGAATCCAGCAGCTCCATCTTGCAGGACCCTACGTGGCTGCCGGCCCACTTCTCTGCTTGCTCATGGCACTAATGGAGCCCTCAAGCCAAGAGACAGTGGGACCGAGTGGGTGGCCGGCCATGGGAGGCTTATCTTCATGTCTCTCAGCTTCTGTCTGAAGTGGCCAAGACATCTGGCTCATATTGGAAGAGTGATCTAATATAGTCACATTTCAAATACTGAGAATATGAAATTTGGAATTTAAATCTGATATTTGAAAATGCACTTTGGTTAGGAAATATTTAAAAAGTCACCCAATAATTTTCAGAATTTAAGACAAATTTAAGACAAAAACTAGGGTTATGGGATAAGTAAATATTTAATATAGTAAACATATATTTTAATTGAAATAAATGCTAATTTACATAAATTACATGACCTAAGTCTTCATAAAGGTCAAGGGTACCTGAAAGAAGCAAGATAATTTCTTTTAAAGAGTAATAGAAGCATAAAGATAGAAACAGAAAATTTATGGCAGAAAAAGATTTAGTAGTCCATTGAGTCTGCCCTTTGAGGTTTTTTAAAATTTATCTTAATAATTTATAATTTAATGATTATATAATTATTTAACAATTCATTTAATAATACTTAGAATTCACCAAACAGGTAGGGAAGCCTAGCTTTCATTCTCTTTTTCCTGTTATGTTTGAGACTGTGGCATATTTCATGTTATAGTAACTCATCACAATCAAAATGAATTAAAAAATAAATAAGATCATGATGGATGCATTTTCCAGGTTTAAGAGAGGCACACACAGGTACTAAATTAATACAATGCAGCAAGACTGACACTTTTGGTGGCATATCCTTTTTTTTGGGGGGGGCCCAAAGGAGAAGGAACTGTTTTCCTCCTTTTGTACTGCAATCATTTGAGCAGAGAAAATCACAAAGCTGCTTTCCCCTCCTTGTCCTCCCCTCCTCCCCTCCCCTCCACCCCCTCTCTCGTTTGCATGTTATAGGTAAAACTTTAGCAAAGCCCATTTTGTCTTCTTATATCGTGATGGCTATCTGCCCAACCTGTTGCTTTCTTCAAGGTAGGGCTGCAGTATAAGCTGCAATGTTTTTCCACATGGTTCTCTCAAATATATAGTCTTTTTCCCTTTTAATGTACCTTACATCACTTAGAAACAAGGAAATGTATTATGGCATCTGATTTCACTGGCTCAAAGCTCTCCTGGGTATATTGTTTTGAAGTGAACTGTAGAATTTTAAGATCTCTGTTTATGCATGTAAAATGCTTAGAGACATGGTATTTATATGAGGGGAGGCAAAAAGAGAGGGAGTGGGAGAGAGAGGG
>JAOYMU010000049.1:25343693-25360522 GCA_025802295.1 Psammodynastes pulverulentus
GAGAGAGAGAGAGAGAGAGAGAGAGAGAGAGAGAGAGAGAGAGAACGCACAGTTGTATTATGCAAGGGACAATTATATTGTTTGAAGAGCTGCAGTATAACCAGAAATTATATGTTAACTTCCTCAGTTAATATACTATCTAGATCTAAGTCTATTCACAAAAGAAACACTTACATCATACATTTAGAAAACATTATACCACAAATTAGCAAAACATTACCTTATCTTCCTGTATAGCAATTTAAACCTTCGTGAATTGGATTTACTGCCTGCCTCAGAAAGATCTGAAAAAGACAATATATTGTTGCTGAAATATTGTGCGGTGGGGGCTTTAACTGGTCCAGTTTACCAGCTCCTTAAACATAAACAGGAATGTTTGCATAATCATTGCTAATTTTGGTGTATGTCTTTATGCACCCTTTGGTGCATAAACCCTTTGGTTTATTTTTAATACATAAAAGGTGACAAACATACATAATATGTAAACAATACAGTCAAAAGACGAACAGAGGTAGATGCAAGCATTTAATGATGCAAGATGCAAGCATGAATTGCCATGGCCATAAATGCCTTCTTCTGCCATTGCGAGACAGTTACTATCTATGGGTCACCAGGTGGATCAAAATTCTGTGTTTAAAGTTCTACTATATCACCAGAACTCTCATTTCCTGTGGTTTGCTGAGGCAGTTGTCATTAACCATTTGAAGCCCCTCTTGTGCATGCAGAAATGGCTTTATGTCAATCTGTGCCTCCCATGGGTGTAAGACTTGCATTGGTTGCTTTCCTGCATACGTTATAGGCTTAATTAATTAATGCTTTTGCTAGATCTTATATTTGAGGGTGATTTTAACTGTGTTATTGTAATGTAGGTACTGATGAGTCAATACAAAATCCTTGCATCTATCTCTGTTCATCTTTTGACTGTATTGTTTAAAATATTAAAAGAGACTGTTTTAAATACATAATATTCCTTCTTTCTCCTATTTTTCCTATAACAGCAGCCCTGTGAGAGTGATTGGTCTGAGAGAAAGTAACTGGGCCAAAGTCACCCATCTAGCTTTCATGCTTAAGTTGGGATTAAATTCTACAACCTACTGAGAAAAAAAAAATAAGAAGCTATTAAAAATGTCTTTTGCCATGTGTTTCATGCCCTCATCCTATTGTAGAACTGAAGGTGGAATAACTGTAGGAAGAGTCAGTTAAGATGGATCACTATAGGCACAAGATGGGTCTAGAGCAGGGGTGTCAAATTCAAGGCCTGCAGGCCGGATCCAGCCTGTGGGGTGCTTAGATCTGGTCCATGCAGCCTCCCTGGAAACAGTGAAGGACTGGCCCATGGTGCCTCTGCCAGAGAAAATGGAGCTCGGGAGGACTACATGTAGCCCTCCTGAGCTCCGTTTTCACTGGCAAGGGTTGCAGGAGGCTGTTTTCACTGGCTGAGTGCTCGGGCCACCACAGGCACCCTCAATATGAGTGATGTCAAGCTGGCCACTCCCACCCCTAGCCCCACAAAGTCAAGCACAACCCCGATGTAGCCCTCAATGAAATCGAGTTTGACACCCCTGGTCTAGAGGTGTTCCAGACAGGAGTGGGATTTTCTTAACAATTGAGATGGCAGTTCTGCTCAGTGCCCTTTTGATCTCTTCAACAAGATCACCTCAAAGATGTTTCTCCTCCCCAACAATCTTGCTCAGCTCCTTGATTTTTTTTTTGCTGTGTAGTTTTTTGTTTGCTTGTTTTAGAGTAGGTGAAGTCCCAGCAGTTCTGAAAGAAGACACTAGTTGGCTCACTTATCAGAAAGCCAGGCCTGGATCCAGCAGATGTGGAACATCTAATACCTTATATTCAACCTCCCATAAAATTTTGAGAAGGTAGACTGGAAATAGAGAGTCCTCTGGAGCAGAAGTCTCCAACCAGTGGTCCAGAAACCACTGGTGGTCCACAAAAAAATGTTGGTGGTCCTCAGAGCACCTGGGTGGAGCTGCTCTAGGATGATCAATGGGCCAGTCCTGTGACTAGAGCTCTGGAAAGAGAAATGAGAGAGAGATAAAGAGAGAGAGAGAGAGAGATACAGAGAGATATGAGAGATCCCAGTGTTTTGTTTTCTGTGGGAAATGGTTCCAAATGACTCTTTGAGTGTTTAAGATTGCAGAAACAGGCAGCTAAGTGCCTGAAGGACCCCATCCTGACACTGGGAGACCAGGCATTTCAGCGAGCGGCACACTGGATTCCTATTAGTGGTCCTCGGGATTTAAAATTATGAATTTGGTGGTGCCTGAGGTCCAAAAGGTTGGAGACTCCTGTGCTAAAAGACTTGAGAAGTGTGATGCTTGTTCTCATTTTCACAAAGTATAAAAAAAGAAGAAACAATTGATATAATTCCTACTGTATTATACTTTCTTCCCATGGCAACACACATTAACAGAGGGTATCACTTCTCAAGATAGATGATGACTCAATGAATCGGTGGTAAAGATCCACAAACAACATCTGGCAGGTAGTTAAAAATACCTTATAAAATGGAACCTAAAAACTAAGGAAGACTGGAGCAAAAAGTATACTAATACCTTTGCTCACAAGAGGATCTTAACTTCTTCCAACAGCCAAAAACTGTAAGAGAAAAACAATCCAGTGAGATTTATAAGATTTAAATTAAAGTGTAAGAATCTCAAATGTCTCTTATTGCATCTTTGGCTGGTTTTCGAATTATTTTGCCTAAGGTCTGATGTGATCCAGTGATTCACTATGAAAATAACTGCATCCTTAGCTGAGCATACAATATTATATGCTGTTATTCTTCCTTAGTAACTTCTAATTTCGTTGTACGAAGTACAATGACAATAAAGTGAACTAACTACCGTATTTATCAGTGTATAACGCACACTTTTTCTCCTTGCAACGCATGCGGAGATCGCATGTGTGCGTTATACGCCGATATAGACAAAATCAAATGAATCAAATAAATCTTCACATATTTCTCTCTTCTCTCCCCCCTTATTCTCTAACACAGCTTGCTTAAAACGAAGCATCTGATTTTTACTAATATGCACTATATGCACGATCTGCACGATCTGCACTATACATCCCAGTCCGTTCGTCCGCGGCCGCCATTTTGGTTCTGTAACGAGGCTGCGCGTTATACGCCAAGGCGCGGTATACCCTGATAAATACGGTAACTATTGATTTTGTACATACTTCCAATTTGTATTTATATGAAATGTTCCATGTAAAGTACTTACCCTATTTGGCCTGCTTACTCTTTAAAAGTGTATTATTCAAAACCTTGTGACAAAATAAAAAAAAATCTATTTAATCAGTTGATTGAAAGTTAATTAAAAAGATTTATCAAAGGTATGCATAGCTTGTGTTTCATGTATAATATTATAAATCTATTGGGGGAAAGCTATGGATGTTTTGCCAAAGACTGCAACCAAATTAAGCCAAAAAAATTCCTCAATTTCAGATTTAGCTAAATAAGAGAAAAACTTGCTTATTGTTACTTTATAGAAATACAGTTGGAGATATAATGTTTCTTAAGCTCCATATGCTAATTTCTGGATTTCCGATGAAGACTTCCTTCTACAAAGATTTAGGTGGTAACAAAGCATGTACAGATTGCAAGAAGGATAAACTTTCTGTTTTAGTTAAAGCTCTCAAAGGTGCTTTTTTTTCCCTCCAAAAGGCAACTGAACTTTTTTTTACTTGAGGAAGAAAAAAAAAAGTTTCGCTTCTCATCTTGTACCCTTCTTTCAAACGAATGGTCCTCTCTATCCAAAATGTGGACTTTTTTTTTTTCAAAAGGCAACTGGACTGTTTTTTCCTTGAGGAAGAAGTTTCTTGGTTTTTAAAAAAAGAGCAAATCAACTTATTAAGAACTTCCACACTTGAAAAGGCTATGTTGTGATGAACATGGAAGCTATCCGCCATTTTATCTTGTCTAGTATTTACAGCATGGTAGACCTGCTGCTAGTTCCTAATTCCTATTTTGCCTGCTAAGAGGAGAAAAGAAACGGATGTAAAAAGCCATTTTTCTGTGTGTATGTAACTGTCATTCTCTTGAGCATAACTGCCAATTAATAAGTGAGGTAATGGAATTGTGAGTGGAAGGATGTGGACTCTTCTTACATTATGAATTTAATATTCATAGTCTGTTAGGAGTATGACAAATAGAAAGACTTTACCTAAATGGTTTGTATAGATTTGGGTGTAGTTTTAGTCCCAGTTGTTTTTCGGCCAGTAATATTGGAGCAGATATGTATTTGGTAAAATAAGAGAATACTTTGAAGCCCCATTGAAGGAAAAAAAAGGTTTCTTAGTATTTATCAATCCTTACATTTCTTCAGTATTGAAGAAGGCAATGAAAGTTCATCAATAAAATATTAACAGAAATATTAATAAATTTACATATAGCGGTCTTCAATTAGAAATGTGTTTCTAGGGATAGAATATTCTTAAGTCTTTTTGAAAGTGTTAAAATTCCTCGGGGCACTGCTACAGGGTATTGCATACCAAAACAACTAGACACTGTTTTTTTCCCTTGTGCCATCACTCTGCTGAACATCTAATTCCCAGAGTATTTGCCTTATGTCTAAATATATTTATCCATAAAGTATGGCTGTATTACTATTATCCTTTTCATCTTTTCTACTATCTTCTCTTATTGCAATCATTATTATGATTACTATTAATTTGTTGTTTTGTGTGTATCTTAGGCATCGGAGACAAATTTCTTGTGTTTCCAATCACATTTGGCCAATAAAAAATTGTATTCTGTACTGCTCGGCTTGGATCCATTTCATTCCGTTCTGTTCCATTCCATTACCACCGCTTTTAGCCAACTATGCTGGGGGAAACTATAGTAGTAAGTCATAATGTAGAATAAAACTGTACTAAGTCCTAAAGTAAAATAAAATTTCTAATGCTGCTGCAGTGGGATGCTGAGAAACAGGAGAGGTTGCTGTAAAATTATTTCTGTTTCTAAATAATGTTAAAAACTCTTTTGCAAATCCTATACGAGTGCAAGACTCATCTCATTAAAAAATGTCTACATAGAGTGCTCTACTTATAAACAGCTGTAAGTCTGCCTTGTCCAAGAAGCATAAAAAACATGGACAATGCAGTTCTTGCTTTGCATGGGTAATGGCATTGTGGCTAATCTGATGAAGGTGGCATGGGGTCATCCTCTCGAGTTGAAATGACATGTAGCTGGTAGCGGCTACAGAATTCTCGGCGGATGCTACCTTGAATGCTGCCAAATTTGCTTCCAAGTCCATTGCCTCTTTGGTGGCGGCCCGTTACCTACTATGGCTTCACCATTGGCAGGCGGACATGAAGTATAAGTGGAAACTAGCCTCTGCTGCCTTAACCATTGGAACAAACTGTCTCTCAAGGGTGAAAATAAGAATGCTTTCTTTAAATGAGTATATGCTAAAGCTTACTTTCGGTAGAATGTGGGATAATTGTGGCAGGGTTTGTTTTTTTTTAAATGTAAGAAATAAGGAGGTAGATTTTTTCAGATATTCTGGGAGAAAGTTCCAAACATATAGAGCAGTAAGTAGAGAGAAGAAGGCTGATCTGGGCAGGGATTTGGTGCTTGGTGCTGGGAGAGAGAAGGACACCGATATTGGCAAATGGTGTAAGGTCTGCTTGGGCTGGGGGTTGCACTAGATGACTACAAGGTCCCTAGGTTATTGTGTTCTGTTCTGGTGGCAGGAGGGAATATGGAGGGGAGGGTGCAAGAGGGTTGGAGTATATGGCGGACTGGAAGCTGGGCCTTTCCTGATTTCTCCCAACTTTCTTTCCTGCTTTCTCTCATTGTGTTCACTGGACCTATCAGGTTTGCCATGATGCTGCAAGGAGAACTGTACTGCTCTTGTCTGCAACTCCAGCCTGTAGGGTCTTGGGGGTCAGGAGAGGAAGAGAATACGTTAATTTCCAGTGCATCCTTCCCCACCTTTTCCTGACTTTTGGGTATGGACAAGTTTGTTTGTATTGGCAAAAAATTCACACATCAACAGTTCATTAGTAGAGTAGTATTTGTACTTGGCATTCTGTAATAGTTCCCATTTATGACACATAAGAGGTTCCAGCTTAAAATGGATTCTTGGAACTACCTGATAGAGCATGGAAAACCTTTGGCATGCACACGCACACTGGCAGCTGAGTTAAATACCAGCATTTGTTCTGTCTGATGTACAGAATAATTCATTAGCTTTTACTGCCAGCACAAAAACATTTTCACTTTTTTTTGGGTAAAGATGATAATGTAAAATCAATTATTTCACCAAAATGTAGACTTGCAAGTGTACTCCAGATTTTAGAGACCCTGTAGAAGAGAATATATGTAGCTCAGGGCTGAACTGTTGAGTGCTTGGTGTTCTTTTGAGCTTGGTTGTTTGCTTGCAGACATCTCATTACCCAACTAGGTGACATAATCAATATGAGAAAATATGAGGCTTGCTACCTATTAATATACAGTAAACTTGCTCTGATAGTTTTGGTGGGGCTGTGGTTTCCTCCTTGGACATTTCTTGATTAACTATTGTGTTCTACTTGATTATTTGCTTGTGATCCCTGCTTGCCTCAATGCTGATTGATGGAGAGGATGTGTTCTTTTTGTCCTCTTTGCTTTTTTATTGTTTCATTTGAATGGTGTGTAAATATGCTTTATTTCTTTGTGTTTGTTGATGGCTCATTTGTCTGAATGCCAAGCTTCCAGGATTTCTTTAATGTTTTTAGATTTAACTTGGTCTCAGATACTTTCCCAGTTGAAACTAGGATTGAGTCTGTCCATTTATGGTGAGATTAAGGCGTTTTCATTGTGTATTCTGACTGCTAATTGTTGTTCATGGATGTTCTTTGCTAGTCTTCTGCCTGTCTCTTCTTACATAGTGGATGTTACAGGACTTACACTATATATTGTAAATACATCCAAAAATAGCTAGTATTTTCCTTAAATATTTTCTTTAAAAATTTAAAAAATCTTTATTTTATATATATAATTGAATTACTGATAACTTTTGAAACAAATAACACAGATAGTTCTCAATTTACAACCATAATTGAGCCCAAAATTTCTGCTGCTAAGTGAGACAGTTGTTAAGTAAATTTTGCCTTGTTTTTTGACCTTTCTTGCCACAGTTGTTAAGTGAACCACTGTAGTTAAATTAGTAACATGGTTGTTAAGTGAATATGGTTTTCCCATTGACTTTGCTTATCATAAAGCAGCAGAAGGTGATTACCGGGACACTGAAACCATCATAAATATGAGTTATTTGCCAAGAATTTTGATCATATGACCATGATGGGAATGCTGCAATGTTCATAAGTGTGAAAAAAAATCATAATGTTTTAACTTCAAACGGTCACTAAATGAACTGTTGCAAGTTGAGGACTACCCATAGTGTATCCAGTTTATGGAATCTACTGCTATTAATATATTAGAAAAGGATAATTTAACCTACCAAGTTAATACTTTGCATTAAATTATGAATTCAAATTTGAAAACCCCAATAATTGGATATCTAATTTCTACTTGTTATTAGATCTGAAGAGAGTCCCCATCAATTGAAGGAGAGTTTAATCATTTCTCTGAGTAATTGGTACCACTGTTGAGTTATTTGGATTTCCTCCCACCCTTATCTGTTGGAATCAGTTTTCCTGTAACTTACACCCATTATTTTGCAGTTATTAAGAGTTATTAAGAAAGTGATTTGATTTTCATCTGTAGAATGTATTTTCAGGGATCTGGAAATATAACCATGTGTTGTCTGTCTTGTCTCTTCAAGGCTAAATATTTCTTATTCTTTCAATCTTTTTTCACTGGCCTGAGTTTTAAACTCTTGATCATACTTACCATTTTCACACAAACCTCTGTAGAATCAGGTGAGCTCTTACATCCATTGATTTGGAAACAATTGAGTTGATACAGTTTGAAATTCAGTTTGTCTTGTAACTATGTATGCCTTGTATACATTTCTGTACATACAATGTACTAGTACATACAAGTAGTACAAATGTGCTACTTATACCAGTACATTTTATTTCTGTTCACTAAATGACATTTGCATTAATTTTATTTCTGTACCCTATTAATAGTGCTTTGAATTTTATTTCTATCTTTTAAGGAATTATCAAATCTATCTTGTTATTGAAAACTATTTTTCCAACATTTTCATTCACCTACTCATCAGTAGGATAGCACAGTGGCTCAGTAGTTAAGATACTGGACTTGTCATCTGGAAAGCCAGCAGCCCAGGTTCAATACCTGAGCTTAATGCGACGGGTGAGCTCCCATCGTCACCGGAGCTCCTACCAACCTAGCAGCTCAAAAGCATGCAAATGCAAGTAGATAAATAGGTACCACTTCAATGGGAAGGTAACAGCACTCCATGACATGCTGGCTACATGTCTTTGGAAAGTGCTGGCTCAGCAGCCTTGAAATGGAGATGAGTACCAACCGCTATAATCAGCAATCACTAGCTGAGCAAAATCTGCAGGGACTCCTTTATTTTTACTTTTATTGATCAATACATTCATAAAAGCACCGAAGAATGCAGTGTCTAAGACTAAAACTTATGGCATTCTGCTTCAATAAACTCCCCACCAGGAACAGTTGATGACTGTTCCTTGAATATGAACCTTGAGCTAGATGTGCATCAACTTGATTGGCATGACATCCAACCTATTTGTATTAACTTTTAGTCTGTGAAAAGCAAGGTGTAGTTGAAAGAAGTCTACTAATAAAGCCACAAGTATATAATAAATATTATTGAGCATGTCAGACTCAAGTTTATTCACTATGCTTCCACAATGTGCATTAATATAATATCAAACCTATATTATGACAAGTATGATCTCGCTGACAAGACAAAATTTAATGCTAGGTTATCATCATGCACACAGAGAAGGCAAATCATAGTATAAAGTAAAGGTTTTTAAGACAATTACTATATTTTTCCAAAAAGACATCAAGGGAATTTCAGAGAATGTATTCAAAGGATACATTTCAAAGAGTATATTGGAAATTATAGGCTTATTCAATTTGTTTAGCATATATGCACAAATTTGACAACAGAGTGTATTCACTGAAACGGAAGCAAAAAATTGTGAACTCTATTCACTATTCATGTTGAGATGTTAAAGTTAATTTGCAAAAAGTCTACATATGGTATCATCCTGACATTCCTATGTGTCAGCTTTGATTTTATACATATTACAGTGGCCAATGGTTCTTTTACATAAATGAACAATTGTATGATATTAAATATAATAAAACTATATTATAATTATAATAATATAGTGTAGTAATATAAATTGAAACTGGAATTAATAAGAGTTAAATAGTCCTTGATCAATTGTAATTTTTGTCCTACTTTTATTTCATGCCATTTACAGTACTATTGAAGTTTACTCCACTAATGCATATATCGTTGTATGGTTAATTGCAACTAATATTCTGTCTTCCATTTTACATGAAATTGGAATTAACTATGCATACCCACTAAGTATGAACATTTGATGAATGCCTTTTAAAAAATTGAAGTAAGTCGTGGATGGTTCTACTCATCCTCTTAAAAAGTTGTGAATACTGAAGATGCATAAATGACCAATGGTTAATTTAAATCAGTGCATATGATGGAATATAGTAAGGAGGTGGATTCCCAGGTGGAAGAGGGTGCATTCCAGAGAAGGAAAAGGGAAACTCAGTTCAGATAATATGGGTGAGAGAATGAGCATGAAGACAGACCCTCCTCACAGAATATATTGTGATCACAGATAGTAGAGTGCTTAGTCTGGGAAGATTCTGTCTATAGGGGTGAAACATAAAGAACTCAGCTTGGAAAACTTACCACATGTCTTTCTTGGTTTTGAACCTGCCAGTGCATTTTTTTTACAAACATACTAATAGAAAATGTTGACAAGTGTGAATTTTCTACCAATTGTATATTCTCTAGATCACGGTTGTCAAACTCGCAGTGTCACATTACCATCACATGATGTATCGAGACATTTTCCCCTTCCCTGGAACTCGGGTGGGTGTGGCCTGCCAGTTTGATGCCCCTGCTCTAGATAATTATTCCGTTGAGTGTGCTGCATTTCATTTTCATTTCATTTTATTAAATTTATAGCCCGCCCCATCTCCACAAGGGACTCGGGGCGGGTAACAGCAATAAAAACACATCGGGACAATAGATAAACAATTTAAAATGAGATAAAATTAAATCAAGATTTCCAAAATTTAAACATTAAAATAAACATATAAAGATTAAAAGACCCTAACTAAAACCAATTAAAAACCCCGGGGACTGGACCGGAAGAAGCTCAGGCATGAAGGGAAGGAGCATGTTATATAGTATTTCTGAAAATGATCCCAACAGGTTCTTGATAGTGTTAGGATAGCAAACAGTCTATTTGTGGTTTTTATGCCGACAATTATTATATACACAACAATGTTAAATCACTGCTGAATACTTTAACTGATGTTGGTCTTCATACTCACTGAGGTCTTCTTAAGAATGTTTATTCTAAGCATAGTATATGTGTGGATCCAAGATGTATGGCCTTATTATATAATTGACGAAAATTTTGTCAATGCACAGATTTTATAAGTGCCATTGAAGATTTGGGTTTGGCACCCACTGTGCTGATAAATACTGGGACCACTGGTGTTTCCACAGTCCAATCCCATTAGACAACCCAGAAAGATACTTGGATCATGCTAGGGCAGGAGTGTCAATCTCGTGGCCCATGGGCTGGATGTGTCATGTGCTGGCCCTGCCCCCACCAGATTTAGTGAAGGGGAAAAAAGTTCTGATACGTCATATGATTCCGCCATGACAACACGAGTTTGACACCCCTGTGTTAGGGTTTATTTTCTAGTTGGCTCTTATTTTCGGAGAAACACGATAGTACACAACTATTCCCCTGTGAAAAAGTGGCAATATCTGCCACTTGGATGTTAACAATGGACATCAATGCAAAAGATGGACACTTCTCCACACACATTCATGTAGATCCATTAGGAACCTTTATCAGATCATTTTAATTGTTTTTTTTTTAAATTCTACCCATTTAGGGGTTGGCATGGCTATGAATTTTAAGATGAATATAGTTTTGACCAGGATAATGGCCTGGTTGTATATACAGAACAAATTTAGATTACAACTTCAGCTGAACAGAATATCTAATCATATGTCATGCTTTATGCATAGGGCTTGATAAAGTCTGGAATAAATTCATAATTGGGTTAGACAGGAAATCCTGTGTTCTTTCAGACTGAACAGTTTTAGGATCAACAATGACATATCCTAGATCAATAAATTCTCCAGAACAGGATAGAATACTGAGATATGGAAAGAATATCCATAAAATCTGATAGAGTTTAGCCCATTCAATGCAAAAACTTGGACTTACGACAGCATTTTGGATAAAACATCTTGACCAGGCTTTCTCTTGTTTTTAATTTTATTATATTTTTCCCCCTCAGGAAAAAAAATCCAAAATACAGTTCTCTCTTATTAGAGGAGCTAATAACAAATAAAACTTAATTCTCTGTGCCAGAGTATTGATTTAGGCTTTCTTACTGTTTCATTATACTGTCCTTCACTTCTTGTTTAAATGGCGTATTTGCTGCTAATGCACAGAATGCAATAAAAAGGATAAAACAAAAATCTAATGGGTTATCCACTCAAGTGCTATTCTGCAAGACCGTGTTTTCCCTTTTGTATTGCTTCTCAGTGAGCCTGGATCAATATAAAACAAAACCTTTTAATATCAGAAGGAAAAAAAATGCTGGTTTTAAATCTTTAATTTAATTTAAACTTCCTGTTGATCCTGTGTGATACATTATCATCTAAACAATAGTGCAAATTCAATTAATGCACCATTAGAACTATATTTGAGGCACACTAATATCTAACATACATTGAACTGTATATATTCCGTATACTTAGTGTAATCTAGAGGTTCTAAAACTTTGTAGATTCATGGCACTTTTTGTGGATCAGTAACTTTTTTGTTGTGTTTTGGAGTTCTGAAATCAAACACACAATTTTGGAACCAAAGGCAAACTCACAGGGGCACAGCAGGATATTTTAAATTTTTGAGAGAAAATGCTAATAGGTTAGTAGTTCACACAGTATCTGACAAACATTGGGAATCACTCTGTTTTCCTTGAAAATTTAAAATTCCATAGTGCCTTTGTGAGTCATTTCATAATCTAAAAAATTGTTGCCTTTAAAATATTCCCAAATAGGATCTTTCTCTTGAGCAGCAACCATGCTAATTCATTAGGTGAAATATGGCAATAATAGGATCCACTGCCATGCTCAGTCTTGCCTTCTCTTTGTTTTTCAAATAATATGTCTTTCTATGAGACGGATCAGATCAAGAAATAAAGTCTTTACTCTTTCTGTTTGGCCAAGCCCATCCGCATAAAAAGCAATACATTGACATTTTTATTTACAAGTGGGCATCATTTAATCACGAAGGTGCTGAACAAGTGATAGTGATAATCAGACCTTGTACTTAAAGCTGCCAGAACAGCCCCACAATCACATGATCCCAATTTGTAACCTTCCATGCCAGCATCCCACAAAGAAAATCAATGGGGAAGCCAGCAGGAAGTCAGAAGTTGCAGTTACATAAAGTCTTTGCTTAAAGCATGTAAAGCATTAAGTTATTATTAAGTTACTAAAAACATTGACCAAAGCAAAACAACAACAACAAAACAACCCACACAATCTTTGCTTAATGATGGCAACCAGGACTGCCAGAACAGCCATTGCTAAGAGGTGCAGCCGATGGCTTGTGGCCATATTGTTTAATGAAAGAGTTTCTTTACTCTGCTAAATGAAGACTTTGTACCTCTTATATGCCACATCATTCTCTCTTCAACTGTAAAGCCAGGGGAAATTCAAAGCAGAGGAAAATACATTTGAATAAATTGGAAATATATATTTTTATCAAACTGCCATAAAGTAGTGTTCTGCATTCACTTGATTCAAAGGTACATAAATGTAGCATCTGTATGCAATACTTTTAAGGAGTATTTTCCTCATTATGTGTGGTCTCTGGAAAACAATATATTTGGTTTAAGGCAAGGGTCTTCAAACTTGGCAAGTTTAAGACTTGTGGACTTCAACTCCCAGAATTCCTGAGCTAATAAGACTGGAGGAGGGATTCTGGGAGTTGAAGTTCACAAGTCTGAAAGCTGTCAAGTTTGAAGATCCCTGGCTTAAGGATTTGTGATAATGCAGGTGCTCAAAAAGACCTTTTGTTTTTGCTTTGGTCAATGTTTTTAGTAACTTAATAATAACTTAATGCTTTATATGCATTGCCTTCTGTGATTTTTTTTAATGTTTTTAGCATGTACATTTTTTGTAAGTAATTCTTTTTCAGATTGAGATAGAAAGAAATTGGCATTCTTTAAGAGGAATTGTCATGAAGGAATGGAAATACCAAATAGTGACAAAGAAATTAAGCACATTTTACAGAAGTCAAATATCTTGTTAGATCTGGGCTGCTAATCAATAAGGAGTTTTAAAAATGGCATGACACACTGTTCTCTTTGAAGAAATATTCTGTCTTGAAAATAAATTACTCTCATAGAGTGGAAATTAATTTTATACTGAGTGTTCAAGGTACACAACATAGAAGTCAAATTTGCCTTTTTAAAGTGACTCATTAATGCAATGCTTCTTGCTAGGGGGACTGGCCCTTAGAGAACATTTGCAGCTGAACATAGATTATAGCAGTTGCCAGTATAATTGATCTGCACTCAGCTTACATTTGATAAGTGTTTGCTTCTGAAGTGCTAAATCAGGTAACTAGAGACTTCGGTGTGGTTAAAAAAATATTTTACAGAATAGGAGGATCAGCAAATAGTGCTAACTAAATTTCACTAACCTGCTGTTCTTATGATGAATTAGGTCTCCTATCCAGCAGCTTAAATATTCCTACTTTTAGATATATTAATCACTTTATATTATATATTCTTTCTGCCTTCCTTGGACTATAGGAATATTATGAGCTAATAATGTTCAGGAAGTCAGTGAAAAATGTATGTATGAATGTAAGAAAGTTGCTTATATACAGGTTTAGTGACTGTTCATAATTACAAGCACAATGAAAAAGGGGATTTATGATTGTTTTTTCACACTTAGGACCTTTACAGAATCTCCATGATCATGTGATCAAAATTCAGACACTTGGCAACTGACTCACATTTATGACCATTGCTCTATCCCGGGGTCATCCCCTTTTGTGACCTTTTGACAAAGTCAAGGCAAAGCCAGACTCACTTAACAACCGTGTTACTAACTTATAAATTGCAGTGATTCGCTTAACAATTGTGGCAAGGAAGGTTGCAAAATGGGGGCAAAACTCACCTAAGGAGCCTCGGTGGCGCAGAGGATAGAGTGCAGCAATTGCAGGCTACTTCTGCTTACAGCCAGCTGCCCGCAATTTGGCAGATCGAATCTCACCAGGCTCAAGGTTGACTCAGCCTTCCATCCTTCCAAGGGGGGTAAAATGAGGACCCAGATTGTGGGGGCAATAGGCTGATTATCTAAACCGCTTAGAGAGGGCTGTAAAAAGCACTATAAAGTGGTATATAAGTCTGTGCTGTTGCTATCTACCTCCCAGTGATTTGTTTTCACACACATTGCAGAGGATTCGGTTAGTGGCTCCTTGGGGGTACCTTCCAATTCTAAAATTCTGTGGGTTTTGTGATTCACTGCAGCCCAAGGCTATCTCACAGAGTTCAAGGAAACTCTCACAAGTTCAAGGCAACTCTCAGAAACACAAATAAAACTATAAGGTGCTTCTTTTTTTAATTAGAAAGCTAGGAAAAGTCACCATACTCTGTTCAGAAAGTGAAAGGCAATTATCTGCTGCTACTGATAAACCTTCCAAACAAGTGATGAGGCAGCTTTAGTTCTATTTAAATGTTATCTGCACATAGGAGCATCATGGTTAAAACACACCAGCACACAGAGGACCAACAACCTCCATTCTGGAATAGACAATGTGAGAAGAGAAGGGGGAATGGAAGGATATAAGAAAAGCTGCACAAAAATAAGTTTAACATTTACAGGAAGGCAGAGAATCAGACTGGAACAGCAATAGGAAGAGAATCCACACCAGGCAGAGAGAATGGGTGATAGACTTCTACCACTTTAAATTATAGACAACCCATCCAATTTTATTCCTTCTGAATACCTCAGCTCACTGGACTGCATCTCCCAGTGTTGATAAAATTGGCCCAAAAAGGTTTGTGGAGACACTTGCCTGATCTTTTGTTCTGATCAAGACTTCCTGAGCCAGTAATAAACACAAAATGAGTCCCAAAAAATCCTCTTTTATTTCAATGGCTGTGAATTGTGTTCATTCATAGCCCTAATGAGTCCCAAACAAATTATAAACAGTCTGACAAAAGTCTGCCATAGTCTTTCAGGATAAGGCTGATAAGCACTCACCTTTATCTCCCTTGAAAGGTTGCCAAGACCTAATTTCCAATTAGCTATGGAAAGCCAAACAGAGCAGAAGTCGACATGGAGCTTCAAAGATTAATCCAACTAGAATGAACAAAGTTGTTTCCTGCAAAGAGCATCTGAACTTGTGTCACTCCTTTTATGTCTTATGGGAGGGACCAATCATCTCCAGGCCTTACTCCCAAGTTGCCCTTTCAACCCCAACTGTTTTTGCCTTCTGGCGGCTCTGTGCATGTGCACACTGGTAACAGGGGGAGCCTGTTCCTCTGCCTCACTTATGTCAGAGTCTGGAGGCTCCCGAGTCCACACATAACTCCCAGATGGCCATGGCTCCATCTCTGCGTCGGACGCAGAGCCCTCTCTTGAGCCTTCCTCAGCCTCCCCAACCTCTTCACTGTCAGATTCTGCTGCCAGCTCCGCAGGCCGCCGGTGAACCACAACATCTTTGCACGCCTTTCTTCTAGTGTATGCATTTTGCACGCACCTTTTTCTGAGCATCTGTTGTTGTGTTTTTTGTTGGAAAGTGTCATTTTTTCCTGCTGGAAAATGACCAGATCTTGAAAATGGCAGATCTGGATACATGAATATTCTTTTTGAGTAATCCTATACATTGGCAGGCAGAATATCTTTGTTTTTTAAAAAAGATTGCGATTAGATGAATTTCTCTCTCGTTTTTTCCCCCTTTAGTCAGAACAAAGGAGGAAAAATGTGCTTTTTAATAACTAGGGGGAAAAGTCAAAGACGTTATGTATGACAACTTCTATTACAAGGCAAGGGCTAATGGCAGTTTGGTGAAGCAATCTCATTTGGAAAATTGCTGAAAAACAAGGCTGTTTTTATTTGATTGTAAGCGTGATTAATTTCTTTGCTATTTGCAAGAGCAGCTATTAAGAAGCAGAGTAAATAAGTTGGCATATTAAGGAATATCTTAGGTAGAGCAACTATGACTAGCCCAGCCCTGAGCTTATGTAGAGTTGATTTGAACCTGTGTCTTCCTGGTTATAGTTCAAGACTTTAACCATTATACTGCACCGTCATATATGAGTGTGTTATTCCAGAATTTTAATCTTTAGATTACAATCACATGTCTCGTTGTATTCAAGGAGTCTTACTTTTAAGTACACATCTCTAGCTGTGAGCAAATCTGTAAATCTCAGTTTCTCATTCCAATTTATAAATGGAATGATATATGTCTATCAGTACTTTTCTTCTTAAAATATTTCTATGTATTTTCTTTTGAATCTTCCTGATAATAGCTATAGCAATAGCACTTAGACTTATATACCATTTTATAGTGCTTTACAGCCCTCTCTAAGTGGTTTACAGAATCAGCAT
>JAOYMU010000049.1:25775858-25790692 GCA_025802295.1 Psammodynastes pulverulentus
CTGACTGGCCCCGCCCCCATCTATTCTCTGCCTCCCAAGTCCCAGCTGATTGGCTGGGTCTTCTTTTGTTGCCCTGCGCAGGAGAACGGAACTGGAAAGCAGGTTAGTGAGGTCAGGAGGGAATGGGATTTTGCAGTATCCTTCTCCTGCCACACCCACCAAGCCATGTCCACAGAACCGGTAGTAAAAAATGTTGAATCTCACCACTGCCATATATATGAGTGCATATGTAAAATTATACAAAGCACAACATTTGCAAATATGAAGAATCATCATGTATGGATCATCAATATAAAGCTTGTTTAAATCCCATCAAAGGGCTTAATATCCGATTCCCCTCCCCTTTTTTTCCCAATGACTGTTGTTCAAGATCCTGAGTATATTTCAAAAGTGTATTTCTTCATAATTCAAAACCAGGACTAATTCTGATATCATCCAGGTAGTGTGAATTTCAATCCAATTTGGCCAAATTGACAATCTATGCAGTTTAGCACAGAACTGTTCTGGTATATGGTTCCTGCACCATCCATGGAAGAACTGGTGTTCTGCCTATTAGTTTACATTGGGGTCCTGATCTGAGAGGAATTGCAGCAACTGTGATGCAGAAGTAAAAGCAGAAGTGAAAATAAAAATTACCATGAACTAAATTATTTTCCATAGTGCATCTTGATTCTGATTCAGCTTTCATTATTTTTCCCCTCTTTGATGGTGAGGGTAGCACATTTGTTCTAGTCCAAAATCCATTGCAATGTTTTGGCTGTATATAGAGGCAGTGTTGAGCAGTGATTCTATTTCAAATGGTGTTTTTCAATAGATTGTAAAGAGGAGGGATATTCTGGCAGATTTTTTTTTATGCTTTATAGCTTTGGCCTGACGTATTCAATATTGTTCACAGAAGAATCAGTTCAATAACAAACAGGTGAGAATGAATCACCTTAAAAGACTCCTTTCTTGATATTAACCTCTTCCAATCTATCATCATTGACCAGCAACCATATGTTCCATTGTGACATTGATCTTTGCACAAAGTTTCTGATGTTTCCAGGCACTTATTGTCTAATTATATTACAGGAATATAATCAATCCAAGCTACCTTCAAGTTGATGTTTCTTCTCTTTCAGTTTTCCAAAATCATCATGTCAATTAGGAGTTAATCTTTTGTTCCTCTCCCGTTTGGGCAGTTTCCTTTCTGCTCAGGTAGAAAAATCTTTGTTTTCAATTAGATGCTGTCGGACTGCATCAGCAACCATACTAGTTAATCTTTTGAAAGTTGTTGGTAAGCAATTAATTGGCCTGCAGTTGCCTGGTGCTGCTCCTTTTCTTGGATCTTTCGTTATCAGGTAGGTAGGTTTTGCCAAGATGTTAACCAGTCATCAATTTCATCTCCCAAAGATATTCTTTGTTGGAATTGTCCAGTATGGTTGAATTTCTGGCATAGCTCTCTTCCTCAGAGCACACAAGCCCCACAACCACATCAAGATAGTGCCTCAATAGCAGTTCTTTTTGTAAAAAAAAATATCTTTATTGATTTCATATCTATAATTATACAATGCAGCAGAACCATTTTGGCCATGCAATCACAATATCTGTCTCTATAAACATCTTCATATACAATCATTCTTCTTTATACATTACTTATCATTACTTGGTCTGTTGTGTGGATGCTTGTGTGTTTTTATGGAGCGGGAAATTTTGGTGGGTGGGGGTGTGGATGGAGATGTTATGTGGGTGTGCGTGTTGGGTCTGGTCTCTGGATGTCATGTGAATTTTGTTGTATGTGTATATTGTATATATACGTACAATGACAATAAAGTATTTGTTTGTTTGTTTACTCATTCATTCATTCATTCATTCATTCATTCTAGCCAATTAGTTTATATTCAAATATTCCGATCTTGTCTCCTTTTCCGAATGTGTCATAATACTCAGATTCCCCCTTATTTTTAAGTTCTAGGTAAGCCTGTCTGCTTCTGCACAGGCCGTGATTTCCCTAATAATTTCTGCCTCTGGTGGAATACTTTTTTTTTCCCAATGTTGTGCATAGGTTACTCGTGCTGCTGTCAATACATGAACAATTAAATAGAACATCTCCTTCTTATAACCCTCTGGAACAATTCCTAGAAGGAAAAGTTTTGGTTTAGGCGGGATCTGTTCTCCCACTCAATGGCAGTTCTTATTCTTATTATCATAATGTGTTCACAAGAATGTGAAGTCCTAGCTGCCAGTTCTTAAACTGATGCTGACTTTCATACACATCAATTTTCCCCCAATATATGTGTAAATCTAAGCAACAATTGACCAGGTCTTTTGCAATTGACAGATGGATTTTTTTTTCAATTTACAGATTTTCTAAGTGCCATCCTAGTGCCATCCAAGTTTTTTTGTATGGCACCCAGTTTATTAATAATTATGGGAAAAGAAGAGGGAGACTCTGGGTGGCAGAGATAAGAGAGTGATCAGTCTGGAGTTGTTACTTCCCAGAAGGAAAGTAAATCCAGCCCCTCCCCAATTTCATTAACTCTTATCTAGCTAATCATTAGTTATTCATTGCTGACAATTAGTTGACTAGATTCTTGTGTATAGACTTAAGCAATAAATCTTCTGAACTGGACTTTAGCACAGTGGTGGGCTGCAAATTTTTTAACAACCAGTTCTCTGGCTGGGTAGGCATGGGCAGTTGGTCATGTGACTGGGTGGTTGACATCACTCATCACACCCAGTCCCGCCTCCCAGCTACTCACCTCAAAGGAAGAGGTAGAATTCAGACATGTGGGGCTAATACCACCACTGACTGGCCCGCCCCTGCCCATTTTTTGACCTAATTTTGGGCTGTTTTCAGGCTGTTTTGGGGCTGTTTTCAGACTGTTTTTCAGGCCATTTTTGAGGCCATTTTGAGCCTATTTTGGCTCAGAAAATGGCCCCAAAACAGGCCATTTTGGGGGCATTTTCAGGTTGGTTTGGGGCCATTTTCAGGCCATTTGTGAGCCAGAAAATGGTCTGAAAATGGCTCAAAAAACGGCCTGTACAAAAGACCTGAAAACACCCCCCAAAAATGGGGGGAGCAGGGCCAGCCAGTGGTGGTAATTGCCGGTTTGCCAAACTGCGCCTAATCTTAACTACCCGTTCGCGAGAACAGGTGCGAACTGGCAGCAGCCCACCTCTGCCTTGACATGTGATCCTGATTCTTTGTGCCTGTCAATAACCATTGGAATCGCCACGAACCATTTATGCCAATCTTTCAATTTTGATTTTCAGATCTTGATACTTTGTGATCTTCTCCAATTATTTGTCTTCTATTCTATTATTCCTTAGTATTGTCACATCAATTATTCAGACTTTCTCCTTTTTACAAATGTTAAATCTGGTGCATTATGATCCAAAGGTTTATCAGTTTGTAATCAGGAAATTCACAATATTTTAATCTGTTCATTTTCAACTACTTTTTCAACTATATTCCTACCAATTTTTCATCGCTGGAACATGATATTTTTTGCAGATGTTCCAGTGAATCCATAACACAGGCCACCGTGTTATATTGTTGTTTTTGATTGAGTTGTGTGATCTTCTTGCATTTCCTGACCATATGATTAACTGTTTACTCTACTTCTTTGCATAATCTGTACTTTGAATTATTTGATGATTTTTCAGTACTGGCCTTGAATGCCTTTGTCTGAGTGGCTTGCTCTTGCACAGCCAAAATCAGGGCTTATATTTCTTTTTTTAATGTTCCAGTTGTAGGCCCTTGCCAGGTTTTATTTTTATCCGCTTTTCCCTCAATCTGTTCCAGAGATCGACCATGTAATTCTTTTCCTTGCTAGCACACTGTTCGTATTTTTATTACATTATTTTAATATTCACTCTCTGTTTCCTGTATATTTAGTGTGTTCCAATTTTTAACTTGCATCAGTGCTTGTTCTTGGCTGTCTTTTACATAATCAGCCAATGCATACTTTCCTTCTTCAGTAATTTGTTTGACCTGAGGTAAACTTTGCCTCTTATTTCTGATGGGCAGGTTTAATCTATCAATATCACTATGGTGACATAATGCACAGTGAATTGTCACCAGTTTTTGAGGCAAACTGTCCAGTTCAGCTTGTGTCCAGTTAATAATTCCAGTGCTGTATCATATCACATCATAGGGGTCACACACGCATGCATGGGGGTGGGGTGCAGGTGCGGGGCATGCATGTGTGTGGCATTTTGTGAAAGTGGGATCATGAGAATGACAAATAATAAGGGTAAAAATGAAATATGCCTATCCTAATGTTGACATCCATCTTTTTTTTTCATTCCCAACCACCAATCCTTCTTCCACTGCTTCGTTTTTTCTATAAAGTCTTGTATTTTCTGACAGTTGTTTCCAAACATTTGATGATACAACTCTGTGATAATGAATCAAACACCTTTTTGATTGTAAATTGGTTTATTAGTTTTTGCAAATCCCCAGAACCATTTTATCATTCAGAAGTTGTTCTACTGGGATGATGCTATATCTTTTAAATAATTTTTGGAATGTTGTCTGCTATTAGGCCTGTAATTTCTTGATCTTATTCCTTTCTCTGGGTCTTTTTGAATCAGATATGTTTTTCCAGTTATTAACTACTCGCTAATATTTCATTTATGCAATACTTCATCAAGCTGTTTAGCTATAGTTTGAGACAAAAAGCAATCAATCATTTCCAGGAAGTGTCCAGTTTTTTATCCTTTTTACTTGATATGTAACCATTTCTGCTGTGATAGGGTCTTCAATTTGATTTTTAATAAATTCACCTTGAATTCATCTTTTATCCATCCAATATTTTTTATTACAGTTCATATAATTTCTCATAGATCTTTCCAACACTGGATTGTTTCTTTTGGTTTAATTTTCTATTTTCAGAATTCCAATTGCCATTTATAGTTTGATAGAATAACCTGTCGTCTGATTGAAGTAGCTGATTTTGCTTAAATTGGATGATTCGTGCCTTACAGTGTTCAATTTTCCAGCTATTGCTGTCATTTGTTTCTGTTAGATTTCCAAAGCTTCTTCAAATTTCCTGGTGCTAAGCCAATATTTTTTTTTTAATTAGACTTATCCTGATCCTTACATTTTTCAATTTTTGTTCTTTCATGTTTTTTTAAATCACTTGCATCTGATATTAATTTTTTTATCGTGGCCTCCAGGATGATTTTCCATTTGGAAATGAATATGTTTTTGATTTTGGTTTTCTAATTTTTTTACTATCCAGTTCTTCTGTAACCCCCACTGCTGCTCTGTAGGCAAGCTGTTCAGTCTGTTCAATAGATGCTATTTTTATTATTTTTTTATTATATACACAACAATGGGAAATCACCGCTGACTGTTCTTTAGCTGGAATGAAGGCATTGGCATTCACCATGAATTCTTTCCAAGAAATTAGGCTGTTATAATGTATTGATATATGTGTGGATCCAAGCTGTGGGGCCTTTTGTATTGACATCTATTATTCATTGCTTTAATTAAAAAAAACTACAATCACAGGAGTGGTGGGTGAATTAAATCAAACCTTGATGGATATACTTAGCCAGTGTATAATTATTGGATAGAAGATGTCTATGATGTATTATTTTCCATATTGGGAAATTATCTATTTTTTTAAAAAAAATCATACAATATTGTTGCTCCTGTTGCCTTTATTTGTTGTTGCAAAACACACAGCTCAATACCTGGCGAATAACTGACTCCGTCTTTGAAGTCTCTTGGGAATGGTTTCCAGAACTTATTTCCAAGATGCTTTCACATCTTCAGTTCTGGGTTCTCTGGCAGTCACCCATACAAATAGTAACCATGCTCAATCCTACTTCAAAGCCCAGATAAAGTTGATAGGTAATACTAACATTGGAGACTATTATAACTGATTTATATTTAAGTGTTAATTATCCTTATGCATGCTTAATATTTGACATCTTTGTACAACCTATAATCTTCAAAGTAAAAATAAATCCATGGGCCCTGAGAAGTGTTTGAACAGAAGTTTGAAGACATTCATTCTAGCTGTCTAGAATGGACTTCCACTGATTGTTAGAATTTAGCTGAAAGATTTGGATTAGCTTTAGCAAACCACAAGTTGGACAGGCTTGTGATACATGAAAATGTGCCTTTTTTTTTTCCCTTTAAAAAAGATTGGGTTGATTCTCCATGGTTTCTGATAAAAGTTTATCAGTAATAATTTATCAAAGGAATGAATGTACATTATGTATGACAGTCTAGAAAACAAAAGCTTAACGATCATGCATAAAAGCAATAATAATAGCAATAGTGTAAAAAAATGTATTTTTATTCACTGGTTTTAAATCCTTCCTTTCCTCCAGCAGTTCAGGCTCCTTCTTTTATCCTTGCCCCAAATCAACCCTCCTAAAATTTTCATCGGCTGACAGGAGGTGATTTGGCTCAAAGTCAGCCAATGATTTCTGTGGCTCAGAGTAGACTTCAGCCTGGGATTCCAGGATGCTAATTTGACACCTTAGCCACTATTTTAAGCTACCTCTTTTTTATTTTAGATTTATCCAGGTTCTGTATTACAAGCTGGGTTTGTTTTTTTCTCTATGAACATATGGAACATTAA
Organism: Psammodynastes pulverulentus; assembly: GCA_025802295.1. Lineage (NCBI taxonomy): Eukaryota > Metazoa > Chordata > Lepidosauria > Squamata > Psammodynastidae > Psammodynastes > Psammodynastes pulverulentus. Next base: position 25,782,443 of record JAOYMU010000049.1, read on the forward strand.
TGCCTTTGGACAGCTGTCTTGTAGAATAACTACATATTCAGCTACTACAATATTTTCCTCGGTTGCATCTCCAAGGTACTTTCTAAAATTGATAGGTTACTTTTTTATATATATAGGAAGGTAATAGCCTGAAAAAAATACCTGAGGCTACATTTTCTATGGAAAAGAACCAGCTAATGTAAGCAGAATCTGTGTTATTCCATTATAAACAGATAGACACAAATGCATTCATGTTTCAGTTATAAAGAATTGTTTACTTGATACCTCAAAAATCTTACAAATGCACAAATCATGTAAGACTGTTTTTCATTACTGAAGAACTTGGATGTAACCTTTTTTTTAAAAAAAACACCCTGTTTTGCATAAGTAAGACAAACATCAGCCGTAACTTTAACAAATACAATATTGCTAAACAAATATAGAGTCAGAAAATAAGCAGGAGGTCTTAATGACAATAACTCAGACCACATGAATCAGACTTATGAACACATGATTCACTTAATGATCTCTATAAAACTCACTTAACAATCACAATCATTGAAAAATTGGATCCACTCATGTGGCTGCCTGAACCTATGGGCATAATAATTTACAGCCAAAATTTTTGTCCCTATTATGTTTGCAAGTCAATGACTCCCTATACTGACCTATAATAAAACCCTATATAACTTGCCCTCAAGGTAGTTCAGGGCTATTTTCTCTATGTAGAATCTGCCCATTCTTTTTGTATAGCTGGATACAGATATTATGACTTCCTTCATCCTGGGAAGTTGTCTTCAATGTGCGGGTGTATGAGTGCAGCAGCCTAGAATTGGACTTTTGGATGTTCCTCTTCCTTGGAGATAATCAATAAATACATGGTCTTCAATAAGTTTTTGAGCTGGATTATTATCTATGGTTATGGGATTGTTAACAGTTTAATTTTGAGTATTGTGTTTGACTTGGTTTGACTTTATGTTTACTTTCTGATTTCTACTTAATACAAACATACTGTTACATCTATGAAACTCCTAGAGATAGCTGATATATTAATTTTGAAGGTTTGATCACTGAGGCTTCTGCCATTAGCAGATGACAATCTGTAAAACACCTCCCCTCTATTGACGTCTCCCAAATGGCAGAGGGTAAGAACTTCTTTCTAAAGCTTAATACATAGCACCTTCTGACATTTTTATTGGCCTTCATTACAGAAAACAACTTTGGTACTGACAAGTCTTGGTCTGTAGTTTTAATTTATTTTCTTTGTTCATTCAAAAGTAACTGCAGATTGTTTTCTGTGATGCCGCAGATTAACTAAAATCTAGGACACATCCTCCCAAATTCCATTATTATATTTGTTACCCTAAGGATCAGTCAGTTCAATTGGTTGATAAGAACTTGGGTATTTTTACGTATCCCTCTTTTAGTGGCTGATTTGCTATGATATGGAATTATGCAAATAGAGGTGGAAAAGGAAAGGAATAGAGTCCTTTGGAATTCAGGAGATATCAGGAAATATTTATGGATGCAAGTTAGCTGGGATATTGAGAGGGGATTGCCTCCTCTCAGACATTTAATCTACTGAATATGTTCTAATTTTTCTGTTCTCGTCTAAGTTGCTTTCTGCTAAAGGGTTGACTTAATAGATGAATAGTTGAGAAATCACAAAAACCCTTACTTCATTCATTTATACATTGTGTGCTCAGTGGATTGACTGAAATGCAATAATAGCTCCATGCACATCATCACTTTTTAAACTTATCTTTAAAATTGGATGAGAGTTTAAGGAACATATTTTTTAAAAAAGCACTCAAATGATTTATAACAATCCTTTCCTTATTTATTTACTTATTTTAAAGTATTCAGAAAGGACAAACTCTAGGCTTTTTATAGTGTGGGAATGGGTGGTTTGTGTGCCCAATATTCTCTTCCATTCAAAGGGAAACTGACTCTGTAAACTACTCAGTGCTGTAAAGCACTATGAAGTAATATATAAGTCTAAGTGCTATTGCTATTACTACTATGAATATGTCTTTCACACAGAGTTATCCTTTATGTTTAGGATGAAATCCCACAATATCTCATTGTCTTCATGAAAAAATACTGTATACATGGTATTGACAGAACATGATTGATCAGACTTGTTCCAAGTTGACAAAGGAATAGACTAAGGCTGTATATACTCTCCTCTTATTTATTCAGACTATGTGCTGAATATATATATAAACGGGGTCTGAACTGGAAGTGGTTTTAAAACTGGAGGAATAAACATGGGTTCTATTGAGTTTCTGAATAGCCCTGAGTTTCTATGTATATATACAAAGTCTCCTTTCAATACAATAGTGATCTTTGTTTGTTCTTCTTAACAAAACTTTTCTAGATATTTGCAACACTGGATATTACAATTACTTCCCGAAGCATAAATATGGACTTTTCACACATTCAAACTATTTGTTTCAGATAGAGAACCTTGGAAGCATTAGAAGGCCTTCTGCTACATATCCACAGATAGGCAGTGCTGATGCAAAAGCTTTTTCTGGATTCCTAATGCCTTGCCTTGTGGCTGTATATCAGCTTCCTTTCCACAGATATTTTTTTTTGTATCAGGTAAAAGAGATCCATCTGCAGAAATGTGCTTCTGGGCAAAAGTTATATTTGCTAAATAAGGCATTTTTTTGAAAATCGGCACACAGGAAAGTCTGAGTAATGGAAAGTAAAACTAGGCATACATAGAGCAAGCAACAACAGATAACTAAGGTAAGTTATCATTTCAACTCCGACAGTTTCTGTTGAGACAATAAGTTGATGAAGTTATGGGCAACTACAGCATCAATTTTCTTTCTAATTAATGAAGTATTTTCTGAAGACATTTATATTTTTCCACCCAGAAACATGGCAACCATTTTGCAGTGCAATCAGTTTCAAAAGTCATTAGTGGATTAATGGAGAGAGAGGGAGAGGGAGAGGGAGGGAGAGAGATTGTGTCTAGTTTCAAATCTTCCCTTTCTAAGGAAGGTGGTAGGGTGCTCACATGACAACTCGACAGAAAATCCTGACCCCTTTCAGTCAGGGTTCAGACTGGAGTTTGGGACTGAGATAGCATCAGCCTCACTCATGGATGAATTCTGATGGGACCAGGATGGAGATAGTGTATCCATCCCAATTCTTCTTGAGCTCTCAGTGGCGTTCCATACCATCATGGCATCCTTTTGGCTGGCTTTGGGGATGGGATGCACCGTATTATCCTGGTTCTCCTCCTTCCTCTGGGACCAATTGCAATTGGTGTTGATAGAGAGAGAAAAAGATCCAGCCATGAACCCTATCATGTAGGAATGCCTCAGGGTTCAGTTCTCTCTCCCCTTCTAGTTAACATTTACATGATACCTCTAGGTGAGGTGATCTGGCAGTTTGGAATAAGATATCATGATTATTGTGATAACACCAACCTTTATATCTACCCCTCTACTCCAGACCCTTTGAGTAGTAATGTGGATGTCCTACCCCAGTGTCTGGAGAACAACTTTAGCAAAACAGAATGTCTGTGGGTATTTGGGCCTGCCGGACCTGAGATTCTTCCATATTTACTTCAGGAAGGGGTTGTATTATCCCAGATAGATTCATGCACAATCTGGTTGTCTTCCTAGATTTGTGGCTGTGCTCAAAGAGCGTGTGGCAGTCATGTAGGAAAGACTTTGCGCATCTTTGGTTGGTGCATCAGTTGTGCCCTTTCTATGGGCCTGGTCACATAACTCATGCCCTTGTAATCTCTCATTTAGACTACTGTAATTTTACAGGGGCCTACCCTGAAGAGCATTTGGAAACTTCAACTGATGCAGAAGGTTGCTCTGTGGGTAGTAAGTGATGCCAGATATATGGCATATGTAACACCACTTCTGTGTTAGCTGCCTTGATTATATTAGTATATTTCTGGATGCAATTCAAGGTGCTGGTTGTCACCTTTAAAGCCCTATGTGGCTTGGGGCCGGGTTAACTGCGGGATCACCTTTTTCCGAGAGTCTCTGTCCGTCCAAGTCAATCCAGCAGAATGGGCATGTGCAGATCCCGTCAGACAAATAAAGGGCATGCATAAGCGCACAATCGTGCCTACCGTCCCTGTCCTATTGTCCTGATTTATTTGTACCTTTTTCTGTATTCTTACTTACGTTACATTTATTTGTATGTTATGTTTATTCTTATATTGATTGCCTTGTGAGTGATTGATGAATCAAATAAATAAACAAACAAACAAATAAATAAATAAATAAATAAACAAATAAATAAATAAATAAATAAATAAAGTGTCAGCTGGCAGGGAATAAAAGATGGGCTTTTTTTTCTGTAGTGGCCCCTGTCATATGGAAGATCTTCCGTTTGGAGATTAGAATAGTCCCAACCTTGTAGCCTTTCATAGGCCCTCTAAAATTTTTGCTGCATTCCTGAGCTGAAGTGCTGAAAGTGTCAAGGACCCCATTTCTTGGCTTTATTGCAGGTAGTTCAGCTGCTAGGTATATTTATTTTAGATGTTTTTGTTGTTTTAAAATAACATAGTGTTTTAATTGTAATATATATATTTGTGAATTGTAGGCTTCCCAGAGTCATTGATTGAGATGGGTAGCTATAGAAATATACTGTATATAATCCACAAAACCACAACTATTAGAAATATACCCCATGCATTTAAATTGCTATAATTTTTGGAAGCATGAAAACAGGGTTTGGAATCACCATATGCGAATATACCAACTATTTATTTTATTGGAAATTTTCCAAGTGAGAGAAGAGATTTCAGGGCTGCTACCTACCCTTGTGATACAGGTATTCATCCACAAGCTTTATAAGCAAATATTCTTTCTAATAGCAGTCACATCTTCTTTCTGCTAGGAATATAAAAAAAACCCAGCAAAGTTGGTGCAGGTTGTGTCTTTACTGTAGTAGCACTCTGAACTGGGGCCAAAGACTGGAAATAAAATATTGAGTGTTGAGGAAAATAGTTGTAAAATAGGAGGTCCTTTACATTCCCTTCAGACAGACCTAACAGCTGTTTGACTAAACTGCTATTTAAAGTTCACTTACTCACCATGCAGATAGCTAAATGCCTTTCCTGACATTTTACTGAAAGGCAGTAAATTTCTTTTTCAGCACACAGGGCAACGACCAGCCATTCTTACAGAATAAAAGCAAAACTTTATTTATTTATTTTTTAATATGTCAAGTTCCACATAGCTAGGAAGACCAAGGAACCGCAACCGCACAGATTTCAGGAGAGCACCTATAATGCTAGTTCTGGGGGTGAGAAGAGAAAATCGAAAACTATAAGAGTAAATCCTTACCTAGATTGATAGTGAGATAATTAAGATGGAATCTCTGAAATTTTCTTCCCACAATTCACACCTCTGGGTTGTGTTGTGTTTCTCACCTAGATTGCTCTTCTCCTCTCCCCTTCCCACACCGTAGAGGTTTCACAACAGCTCTTATAATTGTAAATGCACTGGACATATCAGTCCTATTGGGGATTAGGAAAACCATTAAAATCTTGCTGTTCCAGAAAGCCTTTGGGGGCTGACCTGATTTAATTCTGTCCTACGGCACAGTTATAACTTACTGTATATAAACTTCAAATTTTAGAAGCTGGGCAGATATGCCTTCCTTTCTTATATATGTTCCCATATTGGACAGTTTTGGGGATTTATTATGGTCTGGGCCTCATGATTGGCACCCTTGAGGTAGCGGGGTATATAATTTTAAATGTCATATTAGCTACTTACTAGTTTCATTCTTACTGGGACTCTTCAATATCCATCTGATTGTTGGAGGAAGAAGAGCTGAACATGTTCCTTGAATCCTGTTGCGTGGAAATTGCAACTGTCCAGTATGGCAGGAAGCAATGAAAGTTCTTCATCCTGGGAACTGTACGAAGAGAACTATGTTGGCTACAGCCTTTGTTTTGAGCCCTAATGTACAACTTGTGTCCTTGATAATTTTGCACAAAGCCTGACACAGAATTCAGAGGAGTATTACTGGACAATGATAGCATTGTTCATATTAGAGAAAGACCATGAGAAAGTGTCTCTCATCTTGTATATATATGTGATGGTGCTGTTCAGGTAGATATGGGGGTGGGGAATCAATGTTGGGTTTGTTGCAGGGTCTGGTTCCCCTGATGAAATCATTGTCCTGCTATATCTTGTTACTTATAAGACTCTGATTTAGGCAGAGTGGTTATGTGTATAGACCTGCTACCAAAGCCTGGGAAGGTGTTGCGTCATTGTTCAGTATGGGCAGTAGCTTATTAATAAGGGATATGAGTAGTTGGAGCTCTGAGTTGTAGGTGGCAATCAGTGTTGTTCTGTTTCAGCAGACTGTCTTTTAATAAAGTCCTCCCTGGGAACTGATCTAGCTGTATTGATTTGTCTGATCCTTCTGAGTGGACAGTTCAGTCTCCTGAATGCCTAGCTTAATTCCATCAGTGGAGTATCTCTGTCAAATGAATCAGAAGAGATCTGTTTGTTTCACAGAGTCGGGCTATAAACGATAGATTTGATGGTGTGTTCTGGATGGGGCTGGAAACACACTGATACACATGATGATCTATAGATGTCCAAAATAATGTGTTCATGTATATGTATAGTTTTTAGCAACGCATCAAGAAAATTGATCTTTTCTAAACATAGCTCGAAGGCTGAGGTTGATAGTAGGATGAAAGCTATTGATGTCATAATTTGAAACCTGATGAGAGGTTCATTTCCTTGAGTTCAGATGGTAAAAATGTCATCAATGAATCTCAAGTAAAGGAGGAACTTCAGGGAGTAAGAATTAAGAATGTGTTATTTTAGGTCACACGTGATTATATTGACGTTTCCCCCCTCCAAGATAGTGTTGGAGGTACAATCTCACCAGTAAGCCCTACTGAAGTACTTATCTTGACTTTAAGTCATTGTTTCCTGAACCCTTTATTTTTTTACCTTATTTATTTTATTTTATAACATCCTACTTCAATACTTCACCTATCATACAACCTCAAAATTATGCCCTTGGACTCAACAGTTCCTGGTGTTATGAAGAAAAAAAGAGAAGAGATCCAACTCTGGAATTAGCCAAGGTAGCCAAATGACTGAAGATAAATGAGCCCCTCGCTATACTCCTATGGAAGATTTTATCTCCTGGAAACCTGTAAATTTAAGAATAGAGTCAAGGGTTTTTTTCTCCTTCAATGATCTAATGAAGAATTGGGCTTCTCTCTCCTCAAGAAAGACAATGGATTCCTGTGTAGTGATGACTTTTAAGAATAAGTGCACTACCCACCGTAGAGGTGTTATCTGAACCTATTTCTTCAATTAGTTTCTAGCTGATGAGCTAAATAAAACTCTCTTCATATGTTTTACTTAAATATTGTCTTCTTAGCTATAGCTAATATTGTCTTCTTAGCTATAGCTTTGTCTGAGCATTTATCAGCTATTTCTGCTTAAACTGACAACCTGAGAAAATATTTGATGCTCATATAGACTCTATCCAAGGGATAAAGATAAGGGAAGATTATTTTCATTGAGCATCTATGCCAGGAAAATGGTGTGAAAGCAGCAATCTTGGAGCTTAGGTAAGCCCAAATCACAAACAGAATGTTTCCCTCACTTATCGACAGAGAGTTTTATCCATTCTTAATAACAGCATTAATGCAAGAAGATAGGGGACTATCTTCTAAGTTCATTTTTCTCTAAGCAAGTTGCTTTCCTGCCACCTCTATAGCATTGATCTTGTGCAGATTAATTGGTTTCTTAATATGAATGATAGAAAAAGGCCCCGTTATCCTTCCATCTATGCTATTAAAAATGAGTTCCGTTCTGTAATCTTTGGGAATTTCCCCATTTAAGTGTTTATTGATCTAGATGTGAGGCATCTTTTAAACAATATTGCAACAGCTTATTCACTCAAAATGTGTCCAATTTGGACAGTCACACTCTCTCTGTCTTATCTCCATCTTTGACAGCAAAAGACTGTATTCAAACGCTCAAACAGTGTTACAGAAACATTGCTAGGTCTGGTCAAAACTGAACTGATTAACTCTTATAATACACTTAGGGGTGTACTCACTTTTGTTGCCAGCAGTTTAGACATTAGTGGCTGTGTGTTGCATTTACACTGTTTACACTAAATGTTAGCACGTTTACAGTGTTATACAAGCTGTATACTCACTACTTTACATTGTAGCCAAGTGTCATTTCTTCAGTGTTGTCATATGAAAAGATATACTTAAATATTTAAAAAATGTGAGGG
>JAOYMU010000049.1:25866301-25876992 GCA_025802295.1 Psammodynastes pulverulentus
CCTCTATTTGAGCGCCACCTCGGCGGAAGGGTTGAAAAATAGAGCGCCATGGTGTTCAAATAGAGGTTTTACGGTATTTGTGCTGAAGGGATCTATCCTAATCACCAAACATTTTGCAGGAAGCAAAACTTTTTGATTAAAAATGGTTGGCGACTAGAATTAAGGGCAAAGAGAAAGTTCACTCAACTGCAGTCAGTTTTTCTAATATGAGAGCTTTGCCTCTTGAATAAGGTACAACAATTCACCAGTAAAAAGAGTCCTCACTTAGCAACCACAATTGGGATCTGCAAATCATGTGACCACAATGGATTTATGGCATTGCTTCCCTCTCGGTCATTTTCACTGCAGTTGTTCAGAGAAACATCGCATAATTGCGACTTGCAAAATCTTTTTTTCTGCATTCTCCATTCATTCATTCTTACCACAAGCTGATTGGGAAGTACACAAATAGCAGTCACGTGTACTTCAATTGCAACATGCCCAAATGGTAATCACATGATCACAGGAATTGCAACATTTATAAATGATTTATAAACAAGGCAGGAAGCTGTTTGGCTTCTTCAAATCTCCCTGATCCGTCCAACCATCATTGAAATTACCATTCCCGATAGCTACTTTATGTTTAAAGTATTTTTACTTTAATTTACTGTGTTTTATTTTAAATTGTCAATTGTGTGTTATTTTTTAATAAAACTTCTTACGTAGGTTTTATTCCTATGTAGTTTGGTCTAGAAAGCAAGAGATTGTGAGTTCAAGTCCTGATTTAGACATGAATACTTGCTAGGTTACTTTTAAGCTAGTCACTCTCGCCCAAGCCACCTCATAGGGGTTTTGGTTGTAGGAGGAGGTAGATGGGTATGTTCACCTCCTTGAGTTATTTGTAAAAACAATAAAAGTGGGATATAAATAAATAAATAGATAAATAGCTATGTGCCTTTTTATCAATGTCTTGAAAACATTCTAGACTTTAGGCGTCTTATTGTTTTTTCCAGGTAATGTTTGTGTTTTCTAATATTGTAGCTTGCTATTCTTTTTCTTTTATTTTTTATTTATTTTTATTTTGTTTCATTTGATGGGTAATGATGGTTATAAAGAGTATACATAAATCTATGTTACTGCAATCTTTGAAAGGTGAAAAATATAATGAAAGTATGTTCCTTGGATGAAAAAAACAAAAACAAAATGTTAATCCTCACTTTTGAATATTTTATCTATATGATAATTAATCATTTGAAATTTATTAGAATTATTTTTCTACAAACAGCCTTTTTTTACACATTAGACAGGGAAAATCGTATCAATCTAAAACTATCCTTGAATCCCTATAGACGATCAATAACTTGGTTTGTAAATTCAGTTGAATATAAAGCAAAAATATAGTTTAATTCCAGACTAAATGAGAACCTTAATTCTATTAAAATCAATCAGATCTAAAATGAATCATTTGAAATGAAAATTAAGCATACATCATCTGTAATGTAGGATGGGATCTTTAAAGAATATCATAAAATAATAATTTTAATTTTAAATAACTTTTCTAGGTGTCTGGTTTTTTTTAGATGCAGTTATATGTGAAATATATTTTATGCATATGAAATACATGCTTAGATATGGCTTCAAAGGAATTGGTGTTCTTAAGTGTTCCAACTAGTAAGTTAATAATTTAAGTAATAACAAGAAGCAGAATTTTTTATACACATTATATCACCTCTATTTCTTCATGTCTGTTTATTCTGAAGATTACAGCTTCTGATGGGGTGCAAGAAAGTTTGCCAGTCACAGTCAATATTTTTGTGCTTGATGCAAATGATAATTCTCCAACCTTCTCAAACATATCATATAATGTAAAGATCTACACAGACATGAGGCCGGGAGAAAGCGTTATCAAGGTAATAGAACAGTTTCTTTTGTCAGCATTTTTTTTAATAAAAATAGTACAACATTTGAAAATAAATCTGTATTATGGAACAAAGGAAGTTATGATATAACCTTAGAGAGAGAGAGCATAAAATTCAAATGCATTTATTATTGCTGTAAAGATCAGAAGACATTTCTTTATATTCTGTCTTTTCTCGTTTCCCCCCACCCCCTATTTTTTTTCTCCTTTTTGTATTTCTTGGTTCTTTTCTCACTACTTTTCTTTTTTCTTTACATGTTTGTTTCTTTGTTATAAATTTTATACATTTTCTATTGTTTACATTTATTAGCGCTTAATAAACATGTTGTCTGGGTATTTAATTTGCTTAACAATACAGATTGCATTCTTAATCTCCACGCCTTTTTTCCAATATTCTGAAACGTTACCATGTTTGATAATATGCTGTGTCTTCTTTCTGTTTAATTTTCAATGTAGGTCTGTCCATTTCTGCACAATCTAGTATCTTCCTAATTATCTCTTCGTCTTGCGGTGTTTCTTCATTTTTCCAATATTGCGCGAATATAATCCTCAGTGCTGTTAAGACATGCAACATTAAATATATAGTTTGCTTATCAAGTTTTTCTGGTATAATGCCTAATAAAAATAGTTCAGGTTTAAAATCTACATGTTTCCCTATCATCTTTTCTAACCACCTGTGTATTTTTGCCCCAAATTTTCTTGCTTTAACACAAGTCCACCGTATATGATAAAATGTGCCCGTTTTTGGTTACATTTCCAACATTTGCTAGACTTATTTTTTCTTCACATGTTTTGTTCTGCAAAAATATTTTAATTAAAATTAATTAAAAAATGAAAATAAGTTTGCATAGAAGGAATTAAACTGTTCTTAGGATCGTAATCTGTGCTACTTGCTAAAATCTTCTAAAAAGTTGGACACCTACTAGAAAGTCAGATATGCTTACAATAGGACAGGGTTGCTAACCAAATAGACTCATGTTTGATGAGAGACAAACGAATTAATCCTTTGCTGTTAAGCTGGTGCTTTTACCAACAAGTTGAAAAAATATTCCATTGCCAATATTACTAGGGTTATTTAAGTATCTGACAAAAAAGGTTACATTTTTGGCCCTGAATGGAAAAAATATATAATATTGTCTGTGGGTGAAGAATAAAGGCTGTTATGCAAGAACAAAGGGCAAGCATAGGAAGCAGTGTGAGAAAAGGTGTATATTTCTTGCTGTTGCTGAGAGGAATTATATTAAATTATATTAAATTAATTTACAGATGAATTTCATTTGGTCTAGAACAGGGGTGTCAAACTCGCAGCCCATGGCCAGATGTGTCACGCGCTGGCCATGCCCAACCCTGGTTTAGCAAATGGGGGAAAAGTCATGATACATCATGTGATGACAATGTGACACCACGAGTTTGACACCCATGGTCCAGAATATCAGCTGCTTCAAACCAAGGTTGTAATTTTATCAAAATAATTGTCACATTCCCTGTATAGTTCTGAATGTTAAACATGATTATAAAAGAAGGAAAAATAAGAAATAGCAAGTGAAATAAAAACTAGGAAAGAAAAAAGAAAACTAGGTTTAGATTACACCAATATCATTCATAATACCTCTAAATATCATTTAAATTACCATTGCTTCACTAGATTCATACACCAATTCATACACCAGTTTTTCTTCTTCAAATTACCTCTTTTTGTCTAGTTTGTCAGCTACATCCAACCATTAAATTTAATGTTTCCTCTCAATTCACTCTTTCTTCCTTATTTTTTTAAAATAATCATTTCTTTCATTCTTTCCTTTGAAAAGATCAAATATTGTTTACTTTTTACCAGCATTTACAATCTTTAAATATATCCATTCATTTCCACATCTTCCCCAAACATTCTATCAATCTCAGCTAATTCCGCTATTTGCTCTGTGTTTTGTCTTTTTTATATAACTTGCACTGCATTTATCCTGTCTAAAAGGCTGTTGCTAGCTGAATGCAATTAAAACAAGATTATTGCTGAATTTTCCTTAACAAAATGTATTAAAAGAGTAAAAGACAAGGTTACTGAATTCTAAGTAACTGTAGTACCTTTACTTCAGAATCCTTTTTTTTTTTTCAGTTCATTAAAAAAAATCAAATAAATAAGATTGGAAACGTCATTGGTTTCTTCCTAGTAACATTCTTGAGAACTGGTGAAAATGACAATTATTCCCAATTAATATTTCTCTAATGTCATTCCTTATACATTTATCAAAAATTATGTTTCTTTAGGGGAGTGTCTGTGTGTGATATAATTATTATATAATTCATTTCAATTTCTATTTTCATTGTTTCCTATTACTTTGATGTCTAATGCCCATCACAACTCGGCCAATCATATAGTAAGTTTACAAAAGGAATAAATTGACTGTCTTTAGTTGCATCCATGACATATGAAGCATTCTTGCTTCTGGTAAGAATATAATATTGGTAAGTTATGGCAAAAAAAATTTAAAATTCCACAAGGATAACCAGAGCCCATTTTGACCCTGGGCCTGCGGAATTCTATTTTGTGCAACTAAGGTGACTAGTTGGTATACTTTGCACACTAACTAACTGTTTCCAACTCTCTCCAGCTAGGAACATCATTGATACTTTCAGGGTACAGTATTAATAAGTTGTAACACTCAAGAAAATTATATTAATTTTCATCTATTCAAGACATAGGGTTAATAAGTTTTATAATAAAGGAAGCTGAGACCTAACTAGATTTTAGATTGGTTGAAAATTAAACCTTGCATGTCTATTTTTGAATGACCTCTACCTTAACATTCTATGTTTTTAAGGTTTTTTTAAGTAGGAAAACACTATCCCGATTTATTTTCTTTTAGTATTTTTAATAGAGAAAGAAGGATTCTTCCAATTATGAAACAACTACAGGTATCAGACAGTAGAGAAAACAGAAGAATGTCTATATCAGACAGCCAGTTTGATGTCATATTTTGACATGCTGTTAACAAAACCCAAGTTGCTAAAAACTGAGGGCACTAAGTTAAAAGATGTTACCAATTATTATTTGCCTTGAGTGAGAACAAATCTATAAAAAAAACCCTCAGAAATAGCTGTCTCGATGAACCACCATAATCCAAAATCTTTAATGTAGTATTTAAATTTATCCCTGCAGATTGAATTAAGGTTCAATTGACTGAATCAATTTTTCATATTGAAAAGCTGTTCTCCAGGTTACAGCAAATCACTGGTTTGTTTTTGAGAACAATGATAAGCACCTACAAGGTACCTAGAGGGAAAAATGAAAACAATAAAAAAATATAAATTCAAAATTATTTCAACCAGGTTTGGTCATTTCAGAGATTTTTCTGATAAATAGAAAATGAGACATCAAAGGGCATAATTTTAAATCTCTGGTGGATACATGTCTCAGGACTGAGGCTTGACCAAATAGTTTTCTCCTGATAATCTCCTACGTTCACCCATACCTTCTATATTAAAAAAAAAGTTTATAATCGTTGTTGGCTGACTGATCATGATAAATTTCCAGATCATTTAATAATAAACACATAAGTCATCCCAGTATTGCCAGTTATTCATAGTGTTTGTACTATTTATGTTGACTCTTAAGTAGATTTAAAGAGATAATCCAAGCACTTTCAAGGGTGATTCTCTAGATAGTTATTGCTTTTCCTTAATTCAGACCTGACTGCCCTTGAAATCCTCTCTTTGTGTAATTAAAATGGACCATATTTGGATTTCGAGACTGATGAAAACTGTTAGCTACTTATTTCTCTGAATGAAAGAATGACCATGAGAGGATCTATTATACGGGTTTGATTTCTTCATTAATTGACTGGCTACAGCCAATTAAACTCTAGGTCTTTGCCTTTCTCAATGATACCTTAACCATAATTTTCAGAACTCCAATAATGAATTTTATAGTTCATTAAATAGTTTATCCTTTTATGACTTTTTCTTAAATCTTCTGGTTATGGGGATTATTATTTTTCTTTAGCATTTCTTGTACAGTACAACTTTCTTAGGAATAGAAACTGAAATAAATTCATGCTTTTGAAAATGAACAATAAAAACAATGGCCAGTTCACAGTTCCTGTACTTTATTCCTGATCTTTTTTTTTTTTTCCTGCTATTTCTTGTCTCCTTAGGTACGTGTCTGGTCCTTTCCAACTCTCGTCCTCTTTGCCTTCATTTCTCTTTTTAAATAAAATGAACAACATTTCATAGTCCCTAATTAGAAAGAAAAATATTTTAAATCTGGGTCATGATTCCTTCTATTATAGAGGAATTGTCTAACCCTGCCAACGGGGAATAGAGAGTACATTTGAGAAGATTGGTATATAACTGCACTACAGTAGTACCTCAGGACTCATCGTTAATTGGCTCCAGGAGGTGCAATGAGTACCAAAAACAATGAGTACCAAACAAATTATGAGGAATAATATAGTGAGTAACAAGGCAGCCAATACCAACAAGTTCTAGCTTCAAAAAAGCGATGAGAACCCGGACAAAATTTTCATATCAAAATGTGTTGAGTACCAAATTCAATGAGTTTCAAAGCCATTGAGTACTGAGGTACTATTTAATACAGTGGTATTAAATAATAACCTATATTTTATCTGTATGTGTCCATATGTTATTTTTCTTCCTTAACGGTCTATATTTTTGTAGCTGTATTCTAATGAAAATGAAATGAAATTCATGTTTTAGGACAGTGTTAATTTTATTGATATTAAGCTGGTCACAACTGCATTGCATCCTAGCCTCATATGTTTTAGAACATTTGATTCAAAAGGAATTAGATTATTGAGAGTTTTGTTTTGTTTTGTTCTTGTTTTATTTTAATTTGAAAGTTAGCTAGACCTAGTCTAACACAATGTCACATTGTTTGAGCCATCTTGAATAATTGCTGAGATATAAATCAAATGAATATATAAAAAAACACTTGGGATTTCTCCCACTAGATTTTGACAAAGGTTGTCAGCTGTCACAAATAACGTATGTCCAAATGTTTTCAGAATACGCATAGTGCTTCATAGCAATGCCCTGAATTTCACACAATCTTCACATACTTCAGACAGATGTAAAATATGCATAGTGTTTTCTTCATATTTTTTTTTAAATGAGCAAAATTCAGTTGACCTGACACAAAGTTTTCAAAGTCTAAATGTCAACAGAGATTCTCAGTCCTTGCGGACATGGTTGTCCCACAGGTGTTTTCTTCAAAAGGCAACTGGACTTACTTGTTTTTCTTTGAAGATATTTTGCTTCTCATCCAAGAAGCTTCTTTGACTCTGACTGGATGGTGGGGAATGGAAGGATTTATACTCCATTCTTTTAGAGAGTCATTGAGGCCACTGTGTCCTCAGGGTAGTGAAGTAGTGCAAATGGGTGTGGAACCTTCTTGGAACTGTTGAGACTTTCAAGAAGAGATTGGACTGCCACTTATCAGAAATGGTGTAAGGTCTCCTGCTTGGGTGGGGAGTTGGACTAGATGACCTACGAGGTCCCTTCCAAGTCTGATTATCTGTTATCTGTGTTGTAGACCAGAAATAGATGATGCCATATCCCTGCACTTCTGTTGAGAGAGGGCTGTTCAATTTTGATATAGATGGCCTCTTTCAAATCAGTAGTCCTCTCTATCCAAAATGTGGACAGCAGTTCCAGCTGTCTGCAAGGAATTTATATTATATTATAATATAAATCCTTCCATTTCCCACCAAATGTCTATAAAGAAAAACAAGAAAGTGCAGTTATGTCGTAAAAAAAAGTTGAGTTTTCAAAGTCTAGTTGTGACAAACAGAATGCACAAAATTAGGTTTTACAAATTCTGGTTGTATTTATATTACCTTCAGTCTCATGGCCTTCTCAAGTGTGTGACGACTGGATGTACCTTTCAGGGAAGACCATGTTTTAAAACCATGTGGACACAAATGCTCAGTCCTAATTGCACAATGGCCAGTTTCACAGAAAGAATGCTTCTTACATATATAACCGTGCTAGAGAAATATGCTTTGACCTTATAAAAACCACTCTTGGATTACCTAAATTCTCCAGTTCTCATATGTTATTTTTGTCTAAAATTCCATGACTGTTCATATGATATTTAATGGGAGAGTCTTCAATTTTATGGGGCACCTAGAAAGCCTTGCCTCTTGATAACAATGGAAAAGTACCTAATAAAATAGTCACATACTTATCTTTTGATCATAAAAATATGTCTTCATCCTCATTCTTTTAACACTGTAGTCATTCTGTTCTCCCATTTAAATATATAACAGAATCCAAATGTGATGTCACAGATTTCTCATAAGATTTCTTTCCTGCCTTTTTTATTTCATTAAATTTTTATTTACCAAATTTAGAAACTACCCATCTCCCTCACAGAAGAATTCTGGATGCTGTACAAACAAATTTCTGTCCCTACTTTTTTCCTCCATCCTGACTAGTAGTGGTCAAGAGAAAAAAAAAGAATTTGATAGCCATCCCACATCAAATTGATAACAGGTAACAGATAATCAGAGTTGGAAGGGATCTTGTAGGTCAGCTAGTCCAATCCTCCACCCAAGCAAGAGACCCTACACCATTTTTGACAAATGGCAGTCCAATCTCTTCTTGAAAGTCTCAAGTGATGTCACTCCCACAACTTCCAAGGGCAAGTTTTTCCATTGGTTGGTTGTTCTCACTGTCAGAAAGTTTCTCCTTATTGAATCTCTCCTTGTACAGTTTCCATCCGTTATTCCTTGCCTGGCTTAAAGGTGCTTTAGAAAATAGCTTGACCCCTTCCTGTCTGTGGCTGCCACTCAAATATTGGAACACTGCTATCATGTCTCCCCCTGGACTAGACTAGCCATGCCCAGTTCCTGTAACCCTTCTTAATATGTTTTAGTCCCAGTCCTCTAATCATCCTGGTTGGTCTTCTCTGTACTTTTTCTAGAGTCTCAACATCTTTTTATAGTGTGGTGACCAAAACTGGATGCAGTACTCTAGGTGTGGTCTTAATGAATAATAGAAGTAGTTTATAAATATTGCAGATCAATGAATAATCTCTTGCTCCATATTAAATGTAAGGCTGAGACCACAAACAAATGAAGAACCCATCTGCAGGAGCTGTGTACTGTACATTTTGTGATGGCAGACCCCAATAATTTATTAATCCAAAGGTGTCAGCCACGCTGTTCCATGGCAATTTTCACAACACGATTCAAATAGCTAAAATAAATATATGCTAATAACGAATGACTCTGAGAAATGGTCTTACTAAAGTGTAGTAGCTGGAAAGCAAAACTGCCTAAGCAAAACAACTGCAAGTTTCAATTTATATCACCAGGAAATAATCACGTTAGGCATTTGGGAATGAGACCAATTTGCCCGAACTTTTTAGTTCATGACAGATATTGAACTACAAGAGTCAAGATATCTTATTAGCTTTTCCATGTTTTGGCCAAAAATATCTCTGGTAATGAGAGCTCTGTCCAGCTGAACTAACCTTTGTTTTAAAATGACAGTAACAAATGAAATGTGGCATTACTATAAAAGACACAGTATTGTTAAAGACCGGATGCAATGTAAGTTTCCTGGAGCTTTCTTTTTGCACAAAGCAAATCGGGCTTTCCTTGAGCGGTAAGCGAACAGATCCATCACTGTCAAATTGCGAGTACCGCTTATTTTTAGGGAACAAAATTACCGCTCCTGTATGAGATATACAGACAGAGCAGAAAGGATCCTGTGTTTTAACTGCTTTTAGAGATTCAGGAATGTCCAGGATCATATAAACCGGCGCCTATCTACCAGAGACACCTGCAGTTCGTACATTCAGAAGCATAGAGCAGTATGACAGTTCTGTGATTTTAATGCTCCCTTTCAGACACATTTTTGCCCGCTCCAAATGTTATTCTGATAACTTCGCATTTCAAAGCATGCTCGTCTGTAAATTTAATTAACTTTGTTAATTTCGGTAGTTGTGATTCTACCAGTTTTCCTTTTCATGTTGTCACAATAAAACTTGGCCGGGTTCCTAGCGTGTAATTAAACGGTTAGGACTGGTATTTTTTTTGTGAAAGGCTTTGATTTATCTTCTTCTCCCCATCCCCTGAACTGGAGAAGGCCTATTATAACACTTTTCAAAGAAGCCTTCAATCTTTATTAATAGCATTAATTTAGGAGATCAGCAACTAGGCGCAGTTCGACAAAAGAATGTTTACATGATTAAAATAATAGTTTCACAGTTTTAGCAAGAAAAAAGGCACCTCATTGAGTTGAGTACTTTAAGACCACAGCTGATGCTGTCAGCCATTCAAAAGATGAGTTTTTATTTTGAAGGAAGTCCTACTGTGCTTAATTGGTTTTACTCCTTAGTAAATGAGTTTACAGCTACATCTTTAAAGTAATTATTCTCAATAGAAACCACAGCATGCCTGTGGCTGTTAATCATCCAGGCATAACTTACATACAGAAGCCGGGGGGGGGGGAATCCCACCCATCATTGTCCTCTCAAACCAGAAAAGATGGGCGTATGTGAACATATTTGATGATCAGGTTGATGCATATTAATTTCACCACTGAGATGTTTCAGTTTGAATGACTGGCATAAGCTGAATCATGTTCCTCTGAGACAATTATTACTGTTGTGGCATATTGACTAGTTGCTAGTAAATTAGTACATTTCTTGCAATTGTATTCAGTGGTGGGATTCAACAAGTTCACACCTATTCGTTAGAACCGGTTGTTAACTTTCTAAGCAGTTCGGAGAACCGGTTGTTGGAAGAAATCTCCTTTTGTTTTGTTTTTCCAC
>JAOYMU010000049.1:25921854-25938600 GCA_025802295.1 Psammodynastes pulverulentus
TTAAAATTTCAATAAAGAAGCCGGAAGTCCATGGCAGCCATTACTTTCCAGGGGAAGGGGGGCTTCCAGCCTTCTCAGCCACATCTTTCCAAAAGTAAGGGTCCCCAGACGTAAGCAAAGCAAGTGATCATATTGTTTCTTCCCCTTCTCTTTAATTAAAGTCATGCGACCTTCCCAGCTACGGGGGGGAGAAAGACCGCCCCCCCCGCACTCCGGAACGCCGCTTTTAAAAGTCTTTATCCACTAGAAACAATTCTCCAACTCTCGTGCCTACCTCTCCAGGCACCAATACTTTAAAAAAGCCCCGGCCCCGCTGGGCACAGTGGCTCAGATGGTGACCATTACAATGGCCGCCACCTGACTCCGCCAGCCCCGCTGAGCATAGGGCGCGCCAGCATCGGCCTTCCCAGCCCTGGAGTTCAGCTGGGGGCCCCTGACGAGCCACCCATAAATGGCAGGCACCCTCTCTGGACGCTAGGGGCCTCAGCGGCGGTTGGGAACGGACGCTGGGAGCAGGAGAAAGCCCCGCAAGCGACCGGCGCCGCTGAAAGCCGGAAGTCGAATCATAGACTGATCTTTTAACTCCACCCCCAGGTTTTGGCACTCCTTCTTTTACACATAAATCTTTTAGGCAAGTGATTCTGATGGGTTATTATAATAACCCATAATGAGTTATTATAACTTTGCAACTTTAATATGTATGTGTTTTTTTTATATATTTTAGGCTACTGACCCAGATGCTGGAGTAAATGGCCAAGTCCATTATAGTTTAGCAAACTTTAATAATGTTTTTCGCATAACATCCAATGGTAGCATTTACACTTCAGTGAAACTAAACAGAGAAAAAAAAGATTATTATGAACTCATTGCGGAAGCCACAGATGGAGCTGTGGATGCACGTCGTACAACATTAACTCTGGGAATCAGAGTCCTGGATATTGATGACAACAGTCCTGTGTTCACAAACGCCTCCTATACTGTTTCAATTCCCGAAAGCTTGGCCCCAGGCACAGTATTCCTCCGTTTACAGGTAAGGAAGGCATGAGTTTCAAAAGATGTTGATGGCTAAGAAACTGTGTCATAAAAGATGCATGTGTGTTTGTGTGTCATTGAATCAGACTTGAATGCTGGTGATTGCATGGGCAGGTCCATCCAGTTTTCTTTGCGACATTTTCAAAAGTGGTTTGCCCTTGTTTGCTTCCTAGAAAAGACAAAGAGCAATTGGCCCAAAGTCACCTGTCTCATTTCCATGCCTAAGGCAGAATTAAAACTTAGTGTCTCCTAGTCCAGCACTTCTAATTACACCAAACTGTCTCTTCATATAACTTTCCCATATATATAAAAAGAATCATTCAATTGCAAAAAAAGAGAAAGAAGAATAAGTAATATCCTTATTACATGTTTCTAGACTATATACATGATTTGTAATCTGTAGAACAATACAGAATAACAGAGTTGGAAGGGACCCTAACCCTATACCGTTTTAGACAAATGGCTGTCCAGTCTCTTCTTAAAAGCTTCCAGTGTTGGAGCATCTACAACTTCTGAAGGCAGGCCGTTCCATTGATTGAGTATATAGAATTAGTTGTGGATTGCTTCTGTCCTTGATTATTTTCCATCTATTGCTTCTTGACATGCCTTCTGGTGCTTTGGAAAATAGGTTGAACCCCCTCTTCTTTGTGGCAGCCCCACAAATATTGGAACACTGTTATATCTCACTCCAAAGGAAAAAAAATATTAAATATTTTGAAATTTTATACTAAAATAATTAACCATAATGCTTTTCAGGATTTTTAAATCAGAAAAACTAACATTCCTTGAGCTATCATTAGAAGTATTTCCAGCCCAACATTGAATTGAATTGAATTGAATTATTATAGCTTTGTGCTGTTATGTCAGTCTTGACTTTTGGCAACAAAGCAAGTCATTGGCCCAATATCTTCCAGGTAACTTCGTACATAGGTTTCCTGATTTCTAACCTGTTGGTTTAACCACCACATCAAACTGGCTCTCAGTTAAATTATTATCCTTTGTAAATCCTTTAACAATCTGTAGAAGCCATTTAAATTCCTCTTTTGATACCAATATAATACAATTTGATATATTTATTTTTATGGCTTCAAAACAATGGTTTAAAAAAATGAAAGAAAAACATTAATCATAACTAGAGCTTGCGTTAACAATGGCTACCAAAATATTCCTCCATATTTTTTTTTAAATGGTCTGTCTCTTGAAACTACCAAATTTCACGAGATGTGATAATCGTATGAGAAGCCAGACATTTTTATATGATTGGTGTTTTTTATTTATTAGCAATTCAGCCATCACACAACATCATGCGATAATATCCAGCTCCTGAAGATAGTATTCCTTCTTGATACTTAGGTTTGATGCACTCCTATAGATAAATGGGGAGGGAGATAATTTTTGGACAGGTGTTTTGTGTGTATGTGTGTGTGTACATGTACACATGTGTGTATCATGCATAGATATGAAATCAATGTTGCAAAAAATGTTTTGAGGGATGAATGTCATGTTTTGAATGATGAAATTTGTAAACCCTAAAATCCTGTTCTTCGTTTCCTCAAGGCTAAGGACATTGACCTTGGTTCCAATATTACCTACGGAATACGAAGTCAGGAATCACTCCAGTTTTTTGCACTGAACAAATTTACAGGAGAACTGTCACTTCGAAAGTCCTTGGATTTCGAGTCCTTTTCTGGCAAAGAAGCAACATTCACTTTTTTAGTGGAAGCCTTCGATGTCGGAGGAGCGATGCCTCCAGGCCTTGCTACTGTGACTGTGAGAATAAAGGTAAGAATTGCGTTCCCTTCTCTGTTCCTATAATCTATGCTCGATGATGCTTTCAAACAAGACCCAGATGCATTTTAAAAAGGATAAAAAAATATTCCAAAGAAGACTTCTTTTTCTTTTGTAATCTTGACTCCCATTTCATTCATATAGGCCGACTTTGCAAGAATAACTCGGTCAAATTTAGAATGCATTTTCATCACATAATTAAAGAACTATTTCTTGGTTCATGGATCTGTGAGCTACAAAATTGAATGGGTGAATCTTTTAAAATCCCCCATAGATGGAAAGAAACACTTGACTGAAGTGGCAATATCTATATTGACTGAAGTGATCATATCTATATTACAGTTTAAGTCCTCAGAAATCCAGTTTTATTATCTTTACTTAGGGACCAGCTGCTTGTATGAACTGAACTAACATTCTAGTTTCTGTTATCACGAAGTTCTAACTTTCCACAACATGACTAATCTGCTCTTAAAAATAGAAATGTTTCTGTTTTCACGAGTCGCTGTGCAATCTGCTTATATTTATCTTGGTAGCTTTAAGTGGCTCTTCACTTGAATGTTTAGGTATATATTAGAAATGTATACAAAGGTGATAGTGAAAAGCATGAATGGTCCACACTCATATTTGCAAATTTATATCAAGTTAGTATATGATTACTTACTTACCGATTGCTGAATTATATGTATTTGCTTATGTGTGGTGTGATCTGTGAAATAGCTGTTAATACCCATTTGTGAAATACTGAAAATTGTAGCCATGTTGTCAATGGGCTTACACATAGGTATGTTTTTGGAATGGGCTGAATATAACATCACCTGTGAAAATAATGTTCTAGGATCTTTCTTATATCTGGAAGATACAAGCTTTTATTTTTATTTTTTCCCTTTTTCTGTGGTTGTCAATCAAGAAAATGCAGGCAGGCTATAGGTGGTATGATTAATTTAACAAATTGTATGAGGAAATTTTCAAACAAAACTTCTAACAATAAAAGTGCCTAAATATGTTGCAGGAGAGTTAACATATCATTCACCAGTGCCATACAGAGCTATTTTTAATGGCATAGTCAATAGAGAAATATAATTGTTTCAACTCATGCAAAATTTGTAATATGGAGACCGTTTCCTGTGCATCTGCTTGTCCAATCATTTTCTCCATTCTGATTTCTTTATTCATAACAAGACAGTTGGGTGGCCTGTGTGTAGTTTTTTATGGTTCCATCATATCTTTCCATTTCACCATTCTAATGGTATGAAATTTACTGGAACAATCAATAACTGGAGAAATACACACACGGAGAGACACACACACACCACATACAGGCTATATCATCCTTCAGAATCATTGGGGAAAGATGCAGGAAAAGGAATCAACTGCTTTGCAGAACTATCAATTCTTTTGCTTGCCATTTTCTTTTTTTAAAGGATGAAGGGAAGCACAGGGTAGTTGATATCAATCAATATGGAAAGCCTAGGGTTCTTCACTATAGCACAGTTAAAATGCTTTCCACCTATGTCAAGGTTGAAGATCTTGACAATTTCAGGGAAAAAATGAAGACACAGGTCCACAAAATGATTAGAAACCAAAGCTGATGAAGAATTGGAAATGTTTGCTTGAAGAGAAATATGATTGTATTCTTCAAATACATGAAAGGATTGTGTTAAATCCTGAAGAAAGTTCATCCACTATCCTTATTCATGCATAAGTTCAGTTCTAAATATCTGTCTTGCATGATTGCCTGAGGAAAATTCTTTCCAGTAGTCTTCCTTTATTTTATTACGAATTTCATTTCCATCCCATGAGGGATGCTTGTGCTGAACATCAATTGCCAGCAGGAAGTACGGAGTATAAGGATAACTATGGTTCTCAGTTGATGTACCAAAGATGTACCGTAGAATAGTCAGAATAAAATAACACATAAAAATATGATATAGACTGCTACAGAAGTGCATTAATTACCAATGCAAGTATAAATCTAAAATATTGAAGACTATTTATTAAAATGCATATCATCTAAAAACAAGATAGCGAGTATGTGTTAAACCTAAAGCGATAAATCAAACAGAAGTGATTATTTCTGTAAGCAGCTAAGCCTGATTTTCACTGCGGCAACACCAAGTTTAGCTACTGCACTAGTGATAAACATTTGTTTATCTTTTAGAAGATGGTTCCTATAGAAATTGTCTGGTCTTCCTGGAAATTTACATATTAGAAGCAGAATATAACCGTTGGAACTTTTAAAACCAAGTGTCATGTGGAAGTAAATCAAGATCTCTCTTTATTCCAGCATGTAGAACACAGAATAACCGGTTTAAGTTACAGAAAGACACCTGCCAAATTGAATGTGAGAAGGAAAAACTTCCTAAAAGAGTGAATCAAGTTATCTAGAGAGGATGCATACAAGTAGATGCTAGAAAATCATCTGTCAGTCCTGTTTTCCTCACTGAACAAGATTTTGGGCTTGATGGCTGAACACCCCTCCCCACTACCTCAAAAGTTTGGGTTATTCTTTCCCATCTTAGAATAAACAATCTAGGCCAAAAAACTAGAATAAATGCAATTATCATAGCTTTCTTGATTGATTCTGTATGCTTATATAAGAGAACTCCTTTCTCAATCATCTACGGTGAGTTCAGGGGACACTAAAAAGAGAGAGAGAGAGAGAGAAAGAGAGCAGCCATATTGAAACTGTAAGAGGATTTGCATTTTTTGAGCAAGTTTTATAATCCTTCAACTTTTCCCAATCCCTTCACTCTTCTGGGCTGCTTAGACTGCTTCTGAGAAAACAGGACAGGAAATAGCTGCATGGTTTAGACACCAACAAAGGAAACTTACCTATTAGTGAGGATTTAGCTACATGGTTAAGTGTGTGGATCAGTCTTCAGGAGTCTCCAACCTTTCGGACCTCAGGAACCACCAAATTCATAATTTTAAATCCCATGGACCACTAATATGAATCCAGTGCATTGCTCGCTGAAGCGCCTGGTCTCCCAGTGTCAGGATGGGGTCCTTCAGGCACTTAGCTGCCTGTTTCTGCAACCTTAAACACTCAAAGAGCCAGTTGGACCTATTTCCCACAGAAAACAAAACACTGGGATCTCTCATCTCTCTCTCTGTGTCTCCTCTCTCTCTCTGTATCTCTCTTTTTCTTGCTCTCTCCTTCTCTCACTCTCATCTCTCTCTCTCTGTATCTCTCTCTCTATGTATCTCTCTCTGTGTATCTCTCTCTCTCTCTCTCTCTCTCTCTCTCTCTCTCTCTCTCTCTCTCTTTCTTTCTTTCTTTCTTTCTTTCTTTTTTTCTTTCTTTTTTTCTTTCTCTCATCTCTCTTTCAAGAGCTCTAGTCTCAGGACTGGACCATTGGTCATCCCAGAGCAGCTCCTCCACCCGGTTGCACTGTGGACCACTGGTTGGAGATCTCTGCTCTAATTAAGGCAACCATCGGAAATACTAATTGGGAACAGAGTAAGAGGTCCCTTATCATTAAGCTTCTGCAACGGAACGGGGGCACCTGTACTTTTGTGGAGAAAAGAAGGAAAAGAGGAATTTCACTAGGCAAGTCTTAGTCTGCTAATTAAAGGCACAGCTCATTCACAACATCGCCTGATCTGTATTTTTGAAGAAGGCAGGATACTCCATTATAAAAGCACCCACTCTTCATTCAGGTGATAGCGTGAGTTTGCGTAGTCACTCTAAATATTATTTAACTTCCTGGAATCCTGAAATTCCCTTGATCTGATGATATTTTGCTCTTCCACCATATGAACTTAAATAGGTAGCACAGTACAGGGGTAGTCTTCAATTTACAACCGTCCATTTAACGACTGTTCGAAGTTACAAAAAGGTGAGTTATGGCTGTTTTTCACACCTACAACCATGGCAACATTCCCATGGTCACGTGATCAAAATTAAGACGCTTAGCAACTGGCATGTATTTGTTACAGTATCCCAGGTCATGTGATCACCATTTGCGACCTTCTGAAAAGCCAATGGGGCAGCCAGATTAATTTAACTACTATGTTACTAATTTAACTACTGCAGTGATTCACTTAACGTGGCAAGATGGGTTGTAAAATGGGGCAAAATTCACTTAACTGTCTTGCTTGGCGACAGAAATTTGGGGTTCAATCGTGGTTGTAAGTCAGGGACTATCTGTACTGGATTTCTTCTTTTGATACCTGGCTTGTACCTGAAATGTGGTTTTGACTCTGCTGTTGGCTTTCAATCGTCATCATCTTCTTCATTTAACAACCCCATAATCCCTTGCGGGATGGAATCTGGGCACTGAATGGAGCTAGCAGAGTGTTTTAATCGCCAGATGCCCTTCCTGTCACCAATGCGGAGTTCACAACAGATATATTCTCATTGTGCCCAGAGAGAGGATTGAACACACAGCTTCCTGATTGTAAGGCAAGAGCTCCATCTCTAAGCCACCACACCATTCTGCTGTTGGCTGTCAATGTATCTCACTAAATGCCTTTTAGGAAGCAGGTAGGGTGCTGTATCTAATCTTTCTCTTTGTTAAGCTGCAGCTCATGAGAGCAAACTTTCGTCCCTTTCTGCTTTTTACACTCGATACTAATATTTTTACATCAATCACTACATCCTTTTACAACCCAGGAAATTATGATACTGATTTTATCATTCTGTGATCAATGAAAAAAATATTTTAATTATATAATAGGTTGCTTTTCTTCTTCTGTGCGTTTTGATCTTTATATTAGATTGTGCTAAAAAAATGAATGCATCCAAGACACAAAAGTCAATATTTTTGATCTGTGATATTTGGATTGAAAAATGCTCCATTTAAAGTACAGTACTCACATTCCCTTATCAGCCAGTTATTTCGTGTCAATTTTTAGATAGTAAATCTTGCCTGAAGATTTGAATAGAAGCCATGTTAAAACCACTACTATTTTGCTGAAAGCAATTTTTTTTTTCCTGACAGTATCATCTCTGGTTTTATTGGCTCATGTACAAGACCTTCACCTTAGATGGTATGCTCTCTCATTCATTTTTAATATGATGTGTCATCTCTGTGCCTACATAACAAATAAAGATATTGCCTGGGGGGAAAGTCTAAAACTATCCATCTGTTTCTTGATAATATTGATTTCCTGTCTGAACTCTTCAGACAGTTATATTATAGAAAAAAACCATAGAATTATGTTGGAGAGTATTTGCACTGAATGTCGAGTGATGTCCAGTTAAGGATATCCTCATTCAGGGGTGTCAAACTCGAGTTCAGGGCCACATCAAGGTTGTGTTTGACCTTGGCGAGCCAGGGTAGGTGTGGCCTGCTCAACGTCACTCATGTCGGGGCGCCTATGGCGGCCTGAGCATTCTGCCAGTGAAAAAGGGCTCCATTTCCAGCTGCAACGGCCTCCTGTAACCCTCTGCCAGTGAAAACGGAGCTTGGGAGGGCCACACGTGGCCCTCGTGAGCTGTTTTCAGCTGTGACAGCCTCCTGCAACCTCTGCCAATGAAAATGGAGCTCTGTTTTCACTGACAGAGGCACCACGGGTCGGTCCTTCGCTATTTCCAGGATACCTCTGCAGGCCAGATCTAAGCACGTCACGGGATGGATCCAGCCTATGGACCTTGAGTTTGATATCCCTGTCCTAGTTCATTGAATCAGATTTCTTATGAAGAAAGCAACATGGGACAGAATGTATACCAGCAGTTATGGAGACTGGAAATAGCATATAAGCCTTTTTGAATGCCGTAACTACAGCAGCGGACACATCCACAGCTAATTTTGGTTACCCCAAAGTCTTGGAAACTGAGCAAGGAAGCTTGTAATCTGTACTTGGATGCAAATTAACTCAGATTATAGAGCTGTACACTAGAAAGTGGGAAGAAGGCCCAAGAAAATTGCATGAAATCACTTGGGATAAAACCTAAGGTTTTTTTTTTTTAAATCTTGGTTGAGAAGCAGGTACTGTTTTATCTCATACTGTCTCTCGGATGAAAATTAGATCTATACTATGATATATACATAACATTTTTTCAGGAAATTACTAATAGTACAATCTTAGATTTGTCTACTAAAAAATAGGTCTCACTGAATGCAGTTGGACTCCCTGTTAGCATAGTGGGTATAGAAATGCAGCTTAAATGTGTGTTTATGCCTGAACAAAATGAAGGAAATTTGTTTTTAAAGGCACTGGGCATGGAATTCAGGCTTCCCTTCCCTCTTTTTTAATAAACTTTAGATACATCGTTCAGAGATTTTATTAATCCTGTTATGGCCTTCAGTGAGGTAAAAACAAGAAGAGCAATTGTCTGTGTAATAACATACAAAGGTTGTGCCTAAATATGATTCCAGAATCATCAAATTCTTGACACACTCTTCCATTTTGCAATAAATGTTTATTAGGTCTTATGTCCTAGAGTCTATAAATCCTTATGTCTCTTAAAAATCCATTTATTTTCATTTATGTGGCTAGCATGCAGCAATGTCTTCATCATATCCTATCATGTCATCATGTATCCTATTAAGTCATTCCCAATATTATTAAATTATTAATATAAACCACTAAATTTACTCTACATTTATACTTTAGAACCTGGTTGGCCACCAAATACACCATATTTATGCTACATTTATAATGTAGTTACAAATTTATGGAACCATCATAATGGAGATGTAAATGGACACTACATCTAAATCAAGCAGCTGATTGTCCCTCACTTCTGAGAAGTCAGAAACAAAATTGGGAAATGTTGATGAAAATTCTCAATCATCCAGATAGACTTGCCTGTAAGTTGAGCCATGGCAACTGGAATTCTTTTCTTGATTTGAAATGTTTCATTGCTTATCTAAATAGCTTCTTCAGTCTGAGCAAGTTGGTTAGGGGGTCCCCATATAGAGTCAAATATCCCAACTCCTAAATCTTTATCCTAGGTGAATTGTTAAGTGTGGCCTCCCTGGTGAACCTGTATAGTGGTCTTAATCTTCTTGGAGATTGAGGAAACTGTGGTTTCCAAGAGGAGTGAAAGAATCTATTAATGCCAAAGTGGAAAATCCTTCCTTCAGTAGATGTGGAGGTCTCACCTACAACCTGTCCTCCATTTTTTATGCTGCTCTTTTGTCAGTCCTCAGGAAGATTAAGACCACATCACAGGAATTGGAACATTCACCTCCCAATGACTTTCTGTCTCCTACCTATTAAACCTATCCAGATTAGGTGACAAATGAAATCTCTCTGGAGGACATATATGGGGCCCCACTAACCAACTTGCTCAGACTGAAGCAGTAACTTGGATAAATAATGAAATATTTCAAGCCACCAAGAAAAGAAATCCAGTTGCCATTACTCAACTTCAAGACAAAGCTTGGAAGTATTTTTCAGTGATACAGTTGTCCCTCTGGAATGATGTCCTATTGGAAATTCATCTGCCTTTAACATTGTTTGCCTTCCAGAAAATGCTAAACACATAGCTTTCCCCGAGGAAGTCTGAGCCATTTTGTTTAGGTTTTATTTGTCTTTATGTTTCTATATTTTAGTGTGTTTTCTTACTTTGTGAGTTGGTCAGACTCTTGTGATTATGGTGAGATGCAAACTTGATTAATAGATAGACTATATTCTACTTCCATTGCATTAAAAACATTATAAAAGAATATAAATAACCCTATCCTATGTAAACTACCACAATTATACTGAAGTTGCATTTGGGTAAGCATTCATAAAGCTGTAATATTTTGAAGTGAGTCTAGCTTATGAACAACTCCTAGTTTCAAATGGGCTTTCTGCAGCATTCAAAATAGTGGACAGCCAACTGGCAACAAGATCCAATTCAAAAAGAGAAAGGCAGGTACACATTAGCACAGAAACCTCTTTGAAAACTCTGAAAGCATGGTCAAAAAGATAAAGCTTTCTGAACCCATATTAAACTACAAAGTGGCAATGAGGTCATTTCATTTACAAATGCAGACCAAATTAAATTCACTAGTATCCCAATCTAATCAGCCTAATATACTGTATGTGATGAATTTACAGGATATATTAGCATTAATGGACAATTTTGGCCTCATGTTACTATAGTACAGGAAGGTTAATTTTTCCTTATTACACACTCTTTGGGAGATTCAACCTGTAATGGAATGTGAGAATGGCCTTGGAAGTTGGAAAGAAGAAATGCTCCCCAGGGAATGATCGGATAACGAATAATAGCATACAACTGAGTAAGAAAGGATCAGTCTTAATTTATCAGGTGATAAAAAGGAAGTGTCATCCTTTGAACTCTCTATGCTTGGTTGTTTTCTTGCAAATGTTTCATTACTAAACTAGGTAGTCCCAAAGGTGCTTTTTTTAAATCAAGAGGCAATTTGACTATCTAGTGTTTTTTTGACGACATTTCAAAGAAAAACAAGAAAGTCCAGTTGCCTCTTGAAAAAAAAAGCACCTTTGGAACAACTATGACCTGGATACTGAGAATCTCCATAGACACTAAACTAGAGTAATGTCATCACTGCAAAAAATAAAGTGGTAAAATGAGACATTAGGAGTTTTGTACTTTTAGACATGCAAGATTCTGTTCATGTAGTCCTAGAATAAAGTAGTATTAGCTCCTGTCTGGTCTATTTGGGAGGCTGACACTACAGAAAAACATGAACATTGGATTTAGATTTAAAATGCATTTCTTTATTTGTTTACCTGTGGTTTCGTGTAGTTTGAGCTTTCAAAAATGCAGTATTTCCAAGATGGCTCAAAAGATAAAACACTTGTTTCAGGTTAGTGATATATACCCGTTGTACAGATTTGTGTGATATTACTGTACAGTTTTAGTGCTTTCAACAGCTCAGCAGTATTGTTTTACATTTGCAATATATTTGAAGGTCATAGTCATGACAAGGCTGTTGCCATGTTTTATCTGTTCATACCAGTATTTAATGCCTTAGACCTAATCCTGTTCAACATTTTTCTTGGACCAAGTAACTACGTTTCTTTGTTTTTCTCCATTCTAACTAACTTCTATCAAATGCATTCCTTTTCTGTAAACTATCCTGTATTCTATCCTCTGATATTTTCATACCCCCAAAAGAAAAAATAAACAATATTTTCACAAAATTGGGGCTCTTGTCCAAAGTCATATTCAGTTTGTTTGCACGTTCATTATACTATTTTAGTAGCACTAGTATATATCATTATTATAATTGTTCCATTTAGTACCAAGTATTTGAACATTTATAACCTCTCTCATAAATTCTAAAAGCCTAAAATCTAAATTTGTGAATTTTTAAATGACATTTTATGAACCATGGTGGCGCAGTGGTTAGAATGCAGTACTGCAGGCTACTTCTGCTGACTGCCACCCGTCTGCAATTTGGTAGTTCAAATCTTACCAGGCTCAAGGTTGACTCAGCTTTTCATCCTTCCGAGATCAGTAAAATGAGAACCCAGATTGTTGGGGGCAATATGCTGACTCTGTAAGCCACTTAGAGAGGGTTATGAAGCACTGTGAGCTGTATATAAGTCTAAGTGCTATTGCTATTTTTTCAGTTTCTTTTTTCCCTTTTTCTTGCAATTTAGAAACTTCACTATCAGTCAATCTGTTGCTCTCTCCAGTAGCTGTGCTTGATTACCATTGCCATCTTATTTCACTATATTTCAGAGCCATATGTTGGATAAAGCTGCTTCAGCAGATCTGATCTCTGAACTTCACTC
This sequence comes from Psammodynastes pulverulentus, assembly GCA_025802295.1. Taxonomy (NCBI): domain Eukaryota; kingdom Metazoa; phylum Chordata; class Lepidosauria; order Squamata; family Psammodynastidae; genus Psammodynastes; species Psammodynastes pulverulentus. The sequence goes on from JAOYMU010000049.1 coordinate 25,934,341, forward strand.
TGATGTTTAATTGTCTGCATAAGCCTTTTATTGCCTCATATACTTCATTATGAACATTCTCTGTTAATTTAAATAATTACCTTCTTTAGGGCTTGCGGAATATTAAATATGAAAACAGGGCCATTGTGCAGCACGAACAACACAGCAGCAATTAATTGGAGATCTATTTAGTTAGAGAAACCATGATGTTCACTTTATCATGAGACGAGACGGGTTGAAAGTTGGTGCAAGGAGATTCTCATCATAAAACAACAAGGGCAGCTAGACCAGCAACATTCTCCTTTGGTGTGTTATTTGCTCATTGTTCATTGTATAAATTCAAAAGGTGCTTCTACAGTAGATTCATTCAAATAGTCAGTTGTGATGCAGAGGGGAAAAATGGTCATCAAATGTTGTGTGGCAGAGAAAATGCTATGGAAGGTTCTAGAAAGGAAAGAGGTGAAAGTGACTACTCCTTTCTCTATGAATCTGAGCAGATGGAAGAGGACTTCCATGGTTGTAGACATGGGGGTGGGGAAGAGAATGGGTTTGGTTCTGAGCTATTAAATGGCAATGAAAACAATTGTCAAAGAGGGGAGAATGACAATGAATAAGGATGGAGGTATTTCTTGGAATTATGCAGGTATGCAATCATCAGTTATGCCTTTTAAATGAGCAAAAAATCCAAAGCTATATTTTCTCTAAAGGTGTTACCAGGTGCATCAGTTAGCAATAGTGATGTATTTCTCCCAACAGGTAGTAGTTTTCATGATGTCATTTTTACACAGTATTGTCAATCCCCAATCATTAACTTAAAATGAATTCTTTGTTTCCTTTTAAAGATCTATTGCTACGCATTACTGTTCCAGAACAGAAAGATAATTAATTAATAAAAACAGGAAGTAAAGCAAGTGCTTAGTTATAATTAGCTATAACGTTCATTATATAAGCTAATAATTCCTATGACAAATAGAAATACATATACTAAATGCATAGTTACAATCACAGGAGATAACTTAGAATTTATATATAAATAAATTGTTAATGAGCAATTTCCAGAGGCGATTAATAAAGTATTGATAGAGGAGACTATTTCAAAACACATAGACACACACAACATATACATGTCATTTCAATCGAAAAACTATGAGCATCATAGATCAATCCAAGTCTAAAAGTGTCAGAGAGTTTCTGGAGGCCTGGCATTCAGACAATCGGCCATCAACAGGCACAGGGAGATAAACAACATCTACATACTACTCAAAAGAGACAATCAAGAAGACAAAAAGAACAATAAATAAATAAAAGTAGCTCATAGCAAATTTTATGTGCAAATCACAAGGCAAAAGGCACAAAAATGCATGCACTGAAAAACATAGATGCTATGAATTTCTGAAGGTGAGGATACTTTTGTTAATCCATCTCTATTCACAGTTCAGGGGATTATATATGATGTTCTTTGTGCTTATCTATTGGTCAACTGAGAGGCAGTTTGATCTGGTGATTAAAGCACCAGGCTGGGCACTGGGAGTCCATGACTTCTAATCCTGCCTTAGTTGTAAAACCAGCCAAGTGACCTTAGGCTAGTCAATTTCTCTCAGTTCTAGGAAGGAAGCAATGGCAGCCATTTCTGAAATCTTGCCAAGAAAACTGTAGGGATTAATCCAGTCACTTATCAAAAGGCCACAGTGATAAAAGGTCACCTACAAAAGGTTTAACATCCATCGTATAGTCTTTACATGTCTTCTGCATTTCAAGGGTAGAAAAATAGAAGAGTGTACTGTATTTTATCTTAGATAAAAGAGCATAAATGCTGGCATCTTGGAAATTCCCAATGTTTCACTGCGTTAAAAACAAATAAGAATATTCATTTCTGTTCATTTGGTTCCATTTATTTGTACATGTATTTTGTTTTTTTCATTCATTTCTAAAATGAAAATATTTCTATAGAAAATGCCATAGATGTAATATGTTAGCCCCGAGTCTGCGGAGATGGGGCGGTATATAAGTCTGATAAATAAATAAATAAATAAATAAATAAATAAATAAATAAATAAATCTTTGGAGTAGCGGGATGGAGAAGACCACGTGGCATGTGAGCATTAATCCACTCAGAGGGCTACTTTTTAAGTTACAATATCTTCTTTTTCTTTACAAGATTCTTTATGGGTTCCCGTATTACTATTTCACAGGGATTACTTAATTGGTTTCCATCTCTCAAAAAGTAGCAATAGTCTTGTAGGAACCAAGGCAGGTGCAGAGTGATCTAGTGGCAACAAAAGCCCAGGCTAGAAAGAGATGCTGAGTGTTTATTTATCTTTCTCCGGAGGACTAAAGATGCTAGGCTAGAGGGATTATTGGAGATACTGAGTCAGAGCCAAGACTAATTATTTATAGAGCCTTGTGTCTACTGAAATGCTGAGCATGACTGTACAAAACTGATTTCCAAATCTGTGTCTAGAAGTGTATGTTGCCTGGAACTTCCATGCAGTATAGGCTCTGAGATCTTGGTCACCCTTTGAGCCTGCAAGATGGACAGCATGGGAATTCAGTTATCCCTCAGTTTTCTGACTGCTTTTTGATGCTCCCAGTAAAACTAGGACATACATTTATCAGAAAATGGAAGAAAGGAGAGAGAGCCCATCTCTTTGTACCATTTCCCTGTTTTGAATATCAATCCCCCCCCCCCAGGATTGTTTTCCATTTTATGGGGAATAGCAATCTCAGGAAGATCCCACCTCCATCTACCAAGGTCTATCCAAATTATAACTTTCATCCCCATTGTTTAACTAAAAAAACCCATTGGGAAGGGGGGAAAGATAGTGTTAAATAAAAAAGTGAAATGGCTGCTCAGAATCTTTATCCTTGCCCAAAGGCCCCTGGAAAAGGAATGGCCTAAAGTGCTTTCTGTTATATTGAAAGTATGGGGACTATGACCATTCCCAAAAGCAACCACAGTCTCATAATCTCCTCTCCTCTCCCCTCCCCTGATTCTTCCTGATTACATCAGCCTATCCCATTACTTCTGACAGAGAAAGAGTTCTGCAAATACCATCTGCCAGGAGCTTATATTTGGTGGGTCCCTGGAAGTGGGCCTTCTCTGCCATGACACTTGTCCTAGGGAACATTCTTCCCACTAAAGTCAAGATAATTCCTTTCCTGCTATCATTCTGAAAGTCCCTCAAGATCTGGCTGTGTCACCAGGCCTGGGGATTTCAGGGATCCATGTTGTTAGATGACTTAGCCATGGCTGTTCTTTTTTACTTTCTCCATGTGGTTCATATATTTTAGATGTTTATAGTGGTTTTTTATTTTAATAGTGACTTTTATATTTTTATAATGAGCATTTTTAATTTATTAATTTTTTAATGTTGCACAGTGCCCAGAGATGCTTTTTGTGAGATGAGCAGCCACATAAATGTGATAGATAGATAGATAGATAGATAGATAGATAGATAGATAGATAGATAGATAGATAGATAGATAGATAGATAGATAGATCATGGATGGACAGATGGATAGACGGATGGAAAGACAGATGGATAGATGGACAGACAGACAGACAGACAGATAGATATGGATAGTTGGATGGACAGACAGACAGACAGACAGACAGACAGACAGACAGACAGACATATTCTATTAGACTATGATCCAAGATCAAATCCTCTATCTTTCTCAAAAGACAACTGGAAATTTGTCACACCACTTCCTCCTATCCCAGTCCTACTTCAAAAGCCTTCTCTTTTTCCCACAATTGTTCCCTAGAGGAAAAAAAGATGCATCATGTTTTGTACAAGACTTTTTAACTCTTGGGCATAACTTTATTTCCATAGCTTAGAATGTGTGATGTGTATTCAGTGCTTTAATTCATTCCATTTTCACTTCAGATGCCAATCAAAAGCCTGTCTCTAATTTGAACGTAATTAACTTACTAAGAGCAAAAACTTCCATGAACCTTGCCTCATACACTCTGCTTGATTAGGTTGGGCTGACTTCAGCAGAAAATTAGAACAAGCTCATAAAGAGCAATAAAGCTGGAGGTTTTTTTTCTGTCTGCCAGCAGCTGGAACAGGTGCAGCTGTTCAGATAGATGTAGGAGACATTTTTACATATATCAATTCACAGCTTATTCTATCAGGAAAGAAAAGAGATATTAAACTTCAAAATCTGAGAAGTAAAGCTTTGCATCATCTCCATCCCTCCTTTTCTGGGTTAAAGTGAATGTTTTAAGCAACCAGGTGCAGGTAAATAACAGAATAATAGAGTTGGAAGGGACCT
>JAOYMU010000049.1:26051093-26069427 GCA_025802295.1 Psammodynastes pulverulentus
AGCCGCGTGTCCAGGAGGACCCCCAAGTTGCGCGCCCTCTCCACCGGGGACAAAAGATCGTCCCCAATGGGGAGTGATAAGGAGGCTTGGCTAAACCGGGAGGAAGGAAACCACAGCCACTCAGTCTTGGCTGGGTTGAGCTTGAGTCCACCAAAGTGGTACCTATTTATCTACTTGCATTTTCAAGCTTTCAAACTTCTAGGGCAGGAGCTGGAGCTCACCGTGACATGCAGCATGTGGACTTGCAAATGGTCAACCCAGCTGGTGTGGCCCTCCAGCGGCCAGCGAAACTGGCATCAGACTCGGACAGTGAGAAGGTTGGGGAGGAACATGGGCCAGTCCTGGAGCCTGGGGAAGGCTCTGATGAGTGCTCTGCATCAGAGACAAAGATGGGGCCAGAGCCATTCGACAATTATCAGCTGCCTTTAGAGATCAGTGGGGCAGAAGAACAGCTGGAGCCTGTTCCCGATGTACGCATGCGCAGAGCTGCCAGGAAAAGGGAATAGTTAAGGAACATGGGAGCAAGGGCACAGGTGGACAGTGAATGGCTCTTCCCATGGGGAATAAAGAGCGAAAGGGGAGTGGTGCTTTGCAAAAGGCAATTAGTTCATTTAATTATGGAGAAGATTTGTTCAGGACTCCTTACCAAGTATTTTCTGGTACAGCCATTGTACTTGGAAGCTATCGGCCTGGCAACTCCCCAAGCCTGATAAGGTCTGTGGTTGTAAATCACTCTTGAAAGACTATTTGCCGGGACTTCGTTAGATGTGAATGAGAGGAATTCACATTAGCCTAATAAAAAGGGGTTTTGTCGGGACAAGGAGTCTGCTTCATGATTTTATGAAGCCTAGAACACTAGCCATGTCCTAACCATGTAAACCATCATGATCCTCTTATGATGGATATAATAATTAATGAGGGCAACCAAGATAATTCTGTACAAGTAAACTTTACAGAAAGTCAATACCTGTTCTTTAGCATGACCATTTTGCAAAATAAAGTACAATATGAGAAGTATCAAACCTACCTGACTTGTCCATTGCAATTAAACAACAACAATAACAGCAAACTAGCAAAAATTGAAATTGAAAAATTGGAAACAAAGCATCACAAGAACTGTTTATACCTTTCTGGCCTGGTATTGCTTCTTTTTTCTAAACATCTCACTGTTTCTAAACCAATGGCAGGACAGTCATGACCAGTCTTTCCTGAATTACTGATTAGCCCAGAAAAATAGCTCAGTTCCAGGTTACAATGGAACAGCTGAAGTACAGTGCTTGTAACTGGGAGAAAGCTCAAGTCATGCTATTTTAAACAGTCATATTATTTTCATGTTCAGAAAAAAAGTCAAGGTAAAAATGTTTTCCAGATCCTTAATAAATAGTACCTGTGATCATCTGCCATGATGATGATTAATACCCATATTCTTGTATGGGTAAACTCAGTAAATATCCTTAGTTTTTTGCACCAAATGAAGGCTGTATTTTGAAATTCCAATTCATATTATGGAAAAATTCCCTTTTGGGTTTAAGATAAAAAAGTATAATGCAATGCAATAAATGAATTAAAACATTTAAACTATTAGCAATATAGAAGAATACACAATATTAAGTGAACATTAATTCAATAAATAATAACTGATTTTAATAAATACTATGAATTTATAAAAATGAGAATGAAAATCTCCAAAGTAGGGTTGTCTTTTCATATTTGTATTAAATATTGTTATTTCAAGCTGTAAGCTTTATACAGATAATTATGGATTTTATACAATCATATACAGACACTCCATTCATTAGTCCACACAGAAAAGGCTGTGTCTTTATGAATTTTGAATTATCTCTTTCAATCATGAATTTTATAAAACCAGAGTACTAATTCTAATAACTAGCCATCTTTGTTTGGTTGAACATTTTATTTCCCAGTATGCACTGTTTCCTTTTTGGCAACAAAAGTACAGGTAATGAATACAGTATACATATTTTTTGCAATATCTTAGAAGGAAGAGAAGGAAACTGACCTGAAACTGAACTGACTATGATTTATTATTAGCAGGGCTTTTTTTCGGCCGGAACTTGGCGGTACTGCGTTCCGGCACCTTTTTAGAGTCCGCGTCACGTGACGCATCTCAACCAATCGTGCGCTATTACTTCCGGGTTTTTTTAACGCGATGGGCGCGTTCCGGCACCTTTTGGTGCCGAAAAAAAGCCCTGCCTAAATGTATATATAGATGTGAACATTTGAATAAAACTATGGTAGGGCACTGTCAGGAATATACAATCAGGTAGATTCTGCTAACTCTTCAATTGATGCGTAACCTCCAGGCCTTGTCCACAGAGAATAACTTCCAATGCAGGATTTTTGGATAAAGAATTGAACGGAATAGCTATTATCAAACAGGGTAAATTACAACACTGGCAGACAGACTTATAGCAAGAAGCACATGACTATACTATTTGGTCCCTTAGGCCAGACTATTTGCTTTATTTATTTATTTATTTATTTATTTATTTATTTATTTATTTATTCAAATTATTAAAATTTTATTGAAATTTCACAAGAAATAATCCTGGCTGGCACATAAGCAAAAGGGGAAAAAAAGTACAAAAGCAAACACAGTCATAAATAGACACACATGAGATCCGATCAGCAACACAACCACCTCCCTGAAATCACCACGATCCCCAGGACTTCCAGAAAATAAAGCCCACCTCCACCTTCTACAGTAGCATCATCAAACTCCTGGCCAGTGGGCCGGATGAGTCACTTGCTGGCCCCACCCATGCCCAGTTTAGCAAAGGGAAAAAAGTCCCGATATGTCACATGATGTTGCCGTGGTGATGTGAGTTTGACACCCCTATTCTAGAGAGAGAGGACCTGTAGCATGCCTCTCTTGCCAGATCTGATTGGATGAGGGAAAGAAGGTCCTTCAAATAACCCAGCCCCATGCCATGGAGGGTTTTAAAAATCAAAACCAGCACCTGGGAAAGAAAGGAAAGGAAAGGAGTCCCCATTGATTATACTCCGCTAGTCATTGCTGACTATACGGGGCAGCGCTCATCTCCATTTCAAGTGCTGTCTGAAGACGTTTCTGTGGTCATGTGGCCAGCATGATGTCACAAAGTGATTTTTCCTCCCCACCAAAGTGGTACCTATTTATCTACTTGCATTTGCATGTTTTCTCCAGGCAGGAGCTAGGCAAAGATGGACACTTACCCCATTGTGCGACACTTGGGTCTCAAACCCAGGATGTTAGCTTTTCAGCTAATAAGCTCCATGTCTTTAACCATTAAGCTATCGCACCTCCTGGCAATAACATGAATACAACAAATCTGACTTTTTCCATCAGATGGAAGAAATTTTCTTTTTCCCAATAATGTAATTTTTTTTAGTTCACAATAACCTATCAGGTTAGTCCTTTATTAAGAGTTAGCTGGTGTTAGTTTTAATTTACTAAACCTGCATAAATCCATTTTTTAATAAAATACTCTCCCTTCTTTTTAGCTTGCCCTTAGAATTCATTGCCAATATTATTCTATCGCTCTTTCAAAGGAAGGGGGGATTTTTGTAAGATGGTGGTTGGATAGCAGTTATCACGAGGTTAATTGCAACTAAATAGCTATTTTTAATTAAAGATCATCTAATTAAAGATATCCTATTAATTTATTAAAATATCTCTGATAGTCGAAATAATTAAAGATCGAGGATGCAGCCCTAAAAATATGTAGCCTATAAAGTTTATAAGAATTTTCTGAATTATTTTTCTATGTGAATCTCACTGTTTATTCTCTTATTTCTGTTTTACCATTCTGCCTTACAAAACAGATTTAAAGAGTAAGTATTTTATTTTTAAACTTTATTTGCCTCGTGTATGAATATGCAAAAGTTTCGCTTTTGTTTGGGTACAATGATTTAAAAAAGAAGGATATATGTGTATCAATAGGACCATACATAATAATTGAAAACTGTCAAGCTTCACCAAATTAAGGTTATAAGATAACAAGTGTGCTAAACATTTTAAGATTATTTTGCCACCTCACCAAGCCAAGGTATTCACCTAAGGGATGTGTCCCTTTACAAGTTTTAATATCTAATGCAATTTAATTCTACAGAAAAAAAGCTTCCTAAATTATAATATTAAGATTGATCGGATTATATTTACACTGTAAAATGAGTAAGTAAATTTTATTTAAATAAACATTTCATTGAAAATGTGCTTGAAACACAAGTGTTTGAGCTAATAAATAAACATCATTTTTTGTGAAAGTTAGAATCATAAACCTGACCAGGGAGACAAGTGGAAAACATGTGTAATTGTATATTGATTTAAAATCCCAGAATAATAACCTAATACCAGTAAATCTGTTAATTCAGTAGTAATTCTTGAAATATTTGTCTGCTCTACAATCCCAGCCCTTTTCTTTCTTTGGCATAGATATTAATATAATGGGAGGTAAATTCATAATTTTAAATATCCCAGTTATTAATTTTAGAGAACTGGAGTTCATTGTTCAGATGTTCCAAAACTTGTAGTCAATCGTGCACAAAAAGACAATATTCCATTGTAAGAGAATTAAATATATCTGCATCAAGAAGCCAGATTTTATTCTGTTTGCAGTATTTTCAAATGCTTAGCATTAGCATCAATAACCAGGCGAAAAGCTCTGGTGACTTCTCTGCATGACTGTTTCTACCAATGTGGGCTTGTTAGAAACATTATTTGATTCCCTTCAAATCTCTTCACTTCTTCCCCATATGATTTCACCAAAGGAGACAAGCTGAATGTGCAAAGACAGCTCGCATCCAGATGGCCTTACCAGCTGGCAAATCAGCAAGCATCCCTGCCAATAATCTTTACGAAGAACTGGGTGACAGCACCATGTAAGTTTTCAATGAAATTTAAAATGCTAATAATGCAGGGTATAATTTTGATACTTTAGAAATTACACTCATCATGGCTAAGCAAATTAATATACAATCTTCTAAATATCAACCCCATGCTGGGGAACATCACGGGGGAATAGTGCATTTATCGAAGGAGGATAAAGAAATGGTAATTGTGTAAGCAGAAGCATGTAGATAAATTTTGAAACACATAAGAGAATTGTGACAAGCATTACTGTCAATTTGGTATACCAAGTGGAGATCATCTATCTACGTACTAAGTATATTTCAGAAACTTTTTATAGATTTTTTTTTCTTACATATTTTAAAGTATGCAAATTTATTTTTGATATGACAGAATTAGGTAGTTTGTCAGGTCCAGGGTGCACCTTCCTGTACAAGTGAATTCTGTTTAGAGCATTGGGAAGATCTGATGAAAGCATATATGCCTGTGTATGCAAAATGGCAACAGGCTGACAGAATCAATGTATTTCTACATTGCACCCCAAAAATTGGAACGGGTAGGAGAGAAAAGTGAATAGGTTATACTGGGCTTGGCATTTCTTCCTAAGCACTCCAGAGGAGACCAGGTTTCATCAATCTATGAAAATAGCATGCAGTAAGCCTTGTTAAGATTGAGCTCTGGATGATGTGTCTAGACCAGGGGTGTCAAACGTGGTGTCACGTCATCACATGACATATCGTGACTTTTTCCACCTTCGCTAAACCGGGGGTAGGCATGGCCAGCGTGTGACGCATCCAGCTCACGGGCTGTGAGTTTGACACCCCTGATTTAGGCCAAAGAGAGTTTGGTGGATAAGAAAATGAATACAGGCAGAACGACAGCAAATTTGGGGAAAGGAAGAAGAGGATTCAAAGGACCATTGGCAGGAATGTAGTCAGAATTAAGTATTAAATCCAGAGTATATAGAAAGTTAATATTCTGCATTATTGCTCTTCCTGCAAAGCCTTTTGAAACATAGAAGTGATTATACCTCTAAGGGTTTGTAAAGTTTGATCAGTCAAAGCAAACCAATGGCTTCAACTGACAATAGTCATAGTAGCAGGTAGATCAACCTGATCTGTTGGACTAGTCAAAGAAGTAGTCCACTGGAAATACAAGATAGCATAGCTCAGGTGAAGGAGATTATAATTTAACTTGCCTTTCCCAATGATTTAACCATCATCCAGTGAACCCAGTCCTTGGAGAGTCACAATGCCATTCCCTTCTGGCGTGTGGTTACATTTGTTCCCTGCAATTTTCTGGTATTTAGAAGTTTGAAGTTTGGCTCAATGTAATTAAGAAACAAAAGACTAAAAATATAAAGTTTGTGGATATGCATGATCTGGAAATATTGGTGTGACCTACTATGGAAAAAATATTGTTCCATATAAGAGCATGTAGCTTTTTTCCCCCCAAGATTCCACATTCAAACTGAGATCACCATTTAAAATCACCACTGAAAGATCATTACCATAGTGATACAGGAGAATATTTATAACTCAGGATTGAAATGAGGAGTCCTTGGTGCTCTCTGAGCTTGGTTGTGACTAAATGACCTACATTGGTCCCTTCCAACTCTGTTAATCTATTTTCTTGCTGATGTTTTCATTACCCAAACTAGGTAACATTGTCAGAGCTAGTAGGGAGTGGAGCTTGCTTTAATTTATATTGTAGTGGCTTGCCCTGTCATTGCTGATGAGAATGGTCTTAGTTGGTCTTTGGTTAGGCTGTTTACTGTTAGCTTGTTTGTCTAACATCCCAAAGATGCTTTCAAAAGACAACTGGATGTTCTTGGGTTTTTTTTCCTTTGAAAACATTTTGTTCTTATCCAAGAAGCATCTTCAGTTCAAGGAAAAAAACCAAGAAAGTCCAATTGCTCTTTGAAAGCACTTTTAGGACAATTATGACCTAGATCAGGGCTGTCAAACTCCTGGCCCACGGGCCAGATGCATCACATTCTGGCCATGCCCACTCCCCATTTAGCAAAGGGGGAAAAGGTCCTGATACGTCACGTGACATCGCCATGACAACATGAGTTTGACACCATGACCTAGATGATTAAGAATCTCATAGATATTTGTTTGGCTAATCATCACCATCATATAGCCATTTGAAACTTTGCCCAAAACTAGTGTTATTCAAATTCTAACAAAATGTCTTGAATGTAAGGTTTTTCTGGTAGTTAGAAAATTATGTCAAGATGTTCAAATGCCACATAGAAATAAAGCAAAATTCAAACTTTTGCATGCAACTTGAGCTAAAGAAGCCACACATTCCATGGGTGGAAACTTGAAAAGTATTTTCAACATCTATAAAAACTTTATACTCACAGCATAGATGCCAGCTGAGCACTAATCAACTTCTATTGGGTTAGGCTGCCTCAGGAAACGGATAGAGCTGCCTTTAGTAATTGGACTTTTTAAAAAAAAATCCATTGAAGTGATGGATACAGAAGATATACAGAAACTCTTTTGATTAAAACATGTTTGCTCAAATGCACCATAGCAAAACAATCTTTAAGAACCCTTTTGCAAAAATAACATATCATTTTAGTATGTATTTCACCATGCATTTAAACTGTTTAATGCCAATACTTAATCATGCCTGAAAATTTAAGCAATAAGTGCTATGAAGACAATCTCTCTTTTGTTTTACTTTTCTAATTTCCTCGGGGCTCTCATTCGGTTTTCAGTTGAAATCTGTGTTGTGAATTACACAAAGCTTCTACAGATAGCATCTTGAAATTAAATTTATTTTTCATTTTCTTTTCTTATTTGTCTTTGGACGTGTAGGCATCAGTAAGTAAACTCTTATAGTAGTGGCTAATATAGTAGCAAATGGAAACAGTTGTGTTTTTTTTTAAAGAAATGCAATTATTTTGTTTTTCTACTATGCAGTACCTAGATTTTATGCACTGCTCTCCAAAGGAAACTAAGATATAAAAGATTAAAAGCAGTGTCACCAATAACTTACAGCAAATAGATTCAAGGCCCTTCGGGTTATTGGTGTTAATGACATTTCTCCGCAGTCAAAAACAAGTCACAATCCTAATTCTTTTCATTTACCAGAGGTCTCATTAACATCTGTAATAATAATCTCAGTTAAACCACTTAAGCTTTGCAATTATAGCTTTACTTTGTTCCTCATACCTACAATTAAGCTATGCTAAATTGAGACTGACCAGAACAAATAGAGGATAGAGACAAAGAAAAAAAGAAAGAGGCGGTTGACCAACCACTGTTCCTAAAAGTATTTTCTAGGAAAACCTAATGGGCTAACTATGATTTCCCTTTTAAAAATGCTTTATATTCTCACAGGTGATCCAAAACTAGAAAGAACAGTTAGAAAATAAGAACAAGAATTTTTTTTAAAAGGCCTAGATAGGCTTGAACAATAGAATTAAACAAAGAGAATAAAATTTACAGAGTTAGAATGGGTGATAACAAATGAAAAGCACATGTATAGGACTGGGGACAACTAACATGGTAAGCAGTAGTAGATTTGAAAAGGACTGAAGTATTCTAATTGATCACAAGCTGAAAACGTGAGTTGACAGGATGATACAACTGCTAAAATGGCAAATCCCTGTTTAGACAATACAGGTAGTCCTCAACTTACAAAAGTTCATTTTAGTGACCGTTTGAAGTTACAACGGCACTGAAAAAAGTGACTTATGACCATTGTTCACGCTTATGATCGTTGCAGCATTCCTGTGGTCACGTGATTAAACTTTTGGATGTTTGGCAACTGACTACATTTATGAGGGTTGCAGTATCCCAAGATCACGTGATCCCCTTTTGTGACCTTCTGACAAGCAAAGTCAATGGGGAAACCAGATTCACTTAACAACTGTGTTACTAATTTAACACATAAAACAGAGCAAACTGACTAAACAAATTTCTCACTTAACAACATAACTTTTGGGCTCAATTGTGGTCGTAGGTTGAGGACTACCTGTATTAACAAGAACAAGGAATCTATATCATTAGAAGTCTCACTCTTGATTGGGCCTCATTTGGAATACTGACTGTAGTTTGGGATACTGCGCACAGTGGTGGGATTCAGCCAGTTTGCACTGATTCGGGCAAATCAGTTGTTAAATTACCCACCTCCCCCCGCTATCGAAATGGATCCTGGGCGCTGCCCCGCAATGGAGAAACGGGCAACAGAGCAGCTGGCACGAGGGAAGGAGAAGGCTGCTTTCCCTCTTTCTTCTCCCTGCTCCTCCTCCGTCCCTTGTGCTGGCCGGTCCATTGTAGCACAGCTCCCAGGATCCACTTTGATAGTGTGTGTGTGTGGGGGGGGTAATTTAACAACCAGTTCACCCCAGGGTTAAGTTGGCCATCGCGGGAGGCTCGTCCTACACGTGTGGCAGAGCTGGAGGACGGGGAGGGGCCACACTTCCCATGACAGCCAACCTGATCCTGGGAGAAACAGTTGTTAAATTATTTTAATCCCACCACTGATTGTACAGTTCCCTTTTAAATGGACAAACTGGAGTGAATTCAGAGGAGAACTACAAAGATGATGAGGGAACTAGAAATGAAATCATATAAGGAACAGTTAAAATGATTAGATATATTTAACCTCCAGAACAGAAGTTTGAGGGGAGGGTTTTTTCCTCCAGTCTTCACATATCTAATAGTTGTCATGTTTCCCTTCATTGGAGGTCATCAAAGAGATGTTAGCCATCTGTCTGAAATGCTTTAGCGTATCTTGGCACTTACCATGGGGATGGGTCAGGTGACCGGGGGCCTCTTCCATCTCTGTAATCCTAAAAAAAACACAAGTGCAATTGGGATATGACCAAAAACATACTTTCTGTAACATTTTGTCCCTCCAGCAATATTAGCTATAAAAAATTGTTACACAGAGAAATCTGACCCTATTTCAAATGTGAATCACAGACTTACATCCTATAATATTTTAATTTGCTTATTATGCCCTTTTCCCCCAGTGAAGTAGTAAAATAACTTTCTATGATTTAGTAGGTTAATTACATGTAGATTAATTGCACTAGATCTAGATTCTTAGATAACCTAGAAGAACATAGACTTTTTGTTCATTTTCTGTTCCATATTCACTGCATTCGTGTTGTTGTTTTTTTCCTCATGCATGCTTTCTCATTTCTCATTATTTTCTTTTCTTTCAAGTCTTTTTCTTCTCTACCGTTTTCAACAAAGCAGGAGGAAAAATATATTGTTAGATGGAGGAGACCGTCAGAGAGCTATTAGCAACTTTGCTTCTCGTGCAATTGAGGCCCACAAGCGGTCTAATATCAAAGGAACATTGAAAAATAATTTCCCCAAATCTGCAAGCAATATTACATTATTATCTGATGAGACTCCCTTAACTATTCAAAACCCTCTGTACGCTGAGAGCGCATTGCATGGCTCCACTTCTGAGTTGTTACATGAAAGCAAATATGCGGTGCCCCATTTCTTTCGTACAAAGCCAGCTTTGAAAAACGTTCTGTTGAGTGGCACTTTGAAAGACATTGAGCGGGCGTGGACTTTACCAAGCCAGCTTACCAAGAAAAACATTTTGCTCATTATGGACCCAATTCAGTGGGACCAGGAGAAAAACAGAGTAAAGACTGAAAGGGTTAGAATCCACCAAAGAAGATCTGATAAAAGCAGTCTAGTCTTGAAGACCAGCTCTGGCATAAGGACCTCCGTTAGAGAGAAAGCAAGGCAGTTTGAGCAACAGGCTCTGCAGGAAATGCAACAAATGAAATGCCAAGACAAGAAAAGTGGGCTTTCACTGGCAAGTAGCCCCTGCGCTCAAGAGGAAGAGAGAACGGTAGAGCCAACTTCTGAATGTTGTCTTCCCTCTTCAGGATCTCCTGCTGTTTCTTTTTCTTCTTACCCAGCATGTTCTGAGGTGACTGAACTCAGAACCTCAACACCACCATCCATTGCCATCACTGACCATGACAATCCTGAACAATTATCCCTTCCACCAAGCCGTACATCCACGCCTCCCCCTTTTAAGATCCAAGTGTCTGACGATGAAACAAAAAGCATTCAAGACCTACCAAAACCTCCTCCATCCCCTCCACTTCTGCCTCCTC
Source organism: Psammodynastes pulverulentus (assembly GCA_025802295.1). Classification (NCBI taxonomy): domain Eukaryota; kingdom Metazoa; phylum Chordata; class Lepidosauria; order Squamata; family Psammodynastidae; genus Psammodynastes; species Psammodynastes pulverulentus. Next base: position 26,062,055 of record JAOYMU010000049.1, read on the forward strand.
CCTCATTATCACTCCCCTTCCCTCCCCTTCAAAGGTGTTCCTCACCCATTCAAAGCGCTCAACTTCTGCATGTTACAAAATGTACTAAATCAAGCTCTAAGCAAACCACGGTGTCATCGCAGGCTTGTGTGTCAGAACCTTGTGATTCTTCTCGCAAGCAACTGAAGGGGATTCTGAAAAATATCCACAACTTAGCAGACATTGAAAAATCAGTGGCCAATATGTACGGTCAGATAAATAAAAATTACATTCTGCCTAAAGACGTAAACAAGCCAAAGCCAGTAACAGATACTGAAATTGTAGCTGAAGCTGAGGAACATAACCAACAGAATGGTAATTTGAGCAGTTTAGTGGAGGAACATGAAAAGCAGTTCTCACCTGAGGCAACTACACTATGACAGTCCTGAGTGATTTTATGCATGATGTATGCCGAGTGTATCATCCAACCCATACATCATAGACCCGATCAGAATATTTCTTTTTCTTTCTCCTTTCACTTCACAGTCTGCTAATCTCTAATACTACTATTCTTGAGCTGATCCACAATTTCATCTTGGCATGGTTAATTGTTCATTTCTTAGTTTGTCAGGTCTGTGTCAAAGGTCTGTGTGACGAGACATTACAATTCTAAGAGCCACGAGTGCATTTTAGCACAGTTAGGATAAATAACTAAATAGCAGAGGGATATTTTATTTGGTCAAAATGGATTGTCTCCAGAGAGCAACTATCACGAATAAAGGAGAATATTTGTAGCTCAGGGTTGAAATGGTTGCTCTCTGTTTTCTTGCAGATGTTTCATTATGCAAACTAGGTAACATCATCAATGCTACTATCCCAGATGATGTTACCTAGTTTGAGTAACGAAATGTAAGCAACTGTTATGGTCTGTAGGAAGGGAATATATGGTTAAGTTCTCTGGTTAACCTTAACTTTTCACTGAAAAGCATGGCTGGATGTCATCGGAAAACAAATGATAACCACAACAGATGGATTTGGCAAAAAGAAAAAAAAATACAATTATTGCAATAATATAATCATCTTATTCTGTAAACTGGGGTGCTTTGTGCCATGGCAACAGGTTTGTAGCTTTGATGATTTTTCTATTTATAATTCTCCCTGTTCTCCCTCCTGTTATCCCAGCATGCCTTTTATTACTTCTTTATATACTGACACTGCATATTCTAAGTCTTAACTTTTGTAATATGTTTTCTGCAAAAATCTTTTTTAAAAAAAAAAATCCTATTAAAAATACTTTTCTCTCTACTGCATGCTACCTGGCTAAGCATATTTCTTTTATCATTTTTTACAGCTTGTCAAAACTAATAAATGATCTGAATAATTACTTACAAAAAAAGAGGAAATTATAAGCGCGTGAATTTCCCAAAAGCCCACACTTAGCAAGATTGTGGCTTTTAAGCCCTCTAAACAAAAACTACTTGCAGGATTAACATTCTATTTTTATTAAATTAACTGCTGGTTCTAGTTGAAGTAGGTTTGTTCACAGTGGAAGTGCGTTAAAGAGATGGGGGGCGAGAAGTATTTGAGCCAAGGGCCAAGCAAAAGTAATATACAGGTAATCTTCAACTTACAATCACAATTGAGCCCAAAATTTCTGCTGCTAAGAGAAACAGTTGTTAAATGAGCTTTGCCCCCTTTTTTTATGACCTTTCTTGTCACAATTGTTAAGTGAATCACTGCAGTTGTTAAGTTAGTAACATGTTTGCCAAGTGAATCTTGACTTCCCCATCAACTTTGCTCATCAGAAGGTTGCAAAAGGTGATCTCGTGACATAGCAATGGTCATAAATATGAACCAGTTGCCAGGTGTTTGAATTTTGATCACGTGACCATGGGGGTGCCGCAATGGTCGTAAGTGTGAAAAATGGGCATAAGTCACTTTTTCCAGTGCCGTTGTAACTTCGAACGGTTACTAAACAAACTGTTGGAAGCTTCTATTGACCACAAATTAAAAAAGGAAGACACTTTGAATGGGAGTTGGAATTCAATGTCACAAAAATCTATTTTGTGACATCAACTTTGTGTCCTTAGCTTACTATCTTTCTTCCCCATCCCCTCCAATTCTTAATATAGAAACATCCTGGGCCTATTTCAGAAATATGTATAATTAATGTGTGCAAATCCAGGCATTTGAGATAGACATTAAAAGCTTAAAATCAGTTGTCTCGGCTAACATTACCCATCACCAACAGGTAAGAAATCATAAACATCTTGTACTTAAAGGTCTTAAAATAGCTGGTTTCTCTTTGCTGGTTGACTTTTTCTTTAGTGTCATAAGAATGAGTAACTTGCTCAAAAGTTAGTTCTCCAAAAGCCACGTTCTGTGAACTCCACCACCTGAAATCGTCTGTGCCTAAGAAATCATCTGTGCCTAGATCCTGATATAATTCTTTGATTGATGGGATCCAAAGTGAGCATTCTCTGCCGGCACGAGTAGGATAGACATGTCTTTTTTTTTTAACTTCAGCTCAGAATTAGCTTCTGAGATAATTCTATTATTCTGAAAAATGATAATAATAATGTATTATTAAACTTGTCTGCCACTCGACTCTCAATGATTCCGGGCAGCTCACAACAAACAAGTTACAATCAAATCAATAAAACATTAGAAATAAAGAGAAAAGATGGCAACCACGATAAAGCAAGGACCCTTCCTCTTCCTCGCAAACAGCCTGGTCTTCACGGATCTTCTAAACAACAGCAGAGCAAAAGACATAAAAGTGCAGCTTTAACTTCCTTTATTTTTTAGTTTATCATTTGACTTTCTTTGTTTGTAAATATTGAGGGCAGCTTCTTCTAACAATATCTGGCCTAAGAGAGCCATTCTCCTTTTTCCTCTTTAAACTAAAGACATTTCCCCAAAAGGTTTTTTTTGTAAAGTATGTGTATAATTTATGTTTAATTTCAGCATTAAATGCAAAATGATTTTTCACGTACCGGTACACCCTAATCACACTTTCTGTTGCTTTTGGTTTTGCATTTTTATAATATAATATAATATAATATTTTAAATTACTGGACTTGGAACAATATATACACACACTGCCTTTTCTTTAGTCAAAGATGCTTTCCTTATCTTACATGAAGAGATTTCTGTCTAAATGTTGAATCTTATACAATGAAAATGTAACATTTGAATGTCACTTCCTGTGTTAGGGTATCTAAAGGGGAAAAAAGACACTATGCAAAGGGAAAATGGATTAGTACCGCTTTATAAAACCCTAGTAAGACCACATCTGGAATACTGCAATCAATTTTGGTCACCATGCTACAAAAAAGATGTTGAGGCTTCAGAGAAAAAATTCAGAGAAGAGCAACTAAGATGATCAAAGGCCTGGAGACTAAAACATGATGAACGGCTGCAGGATTTGGATTTGGCTAGTCTAAAAAAAGAATTAGGGGTGACATGATAGCAGTATTCCAGTACTTGGGGGGCTGCCACAAAGAAGAGGAGGTCAAATTATTCTCCAAAGCACCGGAGGGCAGGACGAGAAGCAATGGTTGGAAAATAATCAAAAGAGAGAAGCAACCTAGAATTAAGGAGAAATTTCCTAACAGTGAGGACAATTAACTAGGGGGACAGCTTGCCTTCAGAAATCGTGGGCACTCCATAACTGGATGGTTTTAAGAAAATTCCAGACAGTCACTTATCTGAAATAGTATAGGTTCTCCTGCTTGAGCAGGGGGCTGGACTAGAAGACCCCCCAAGGTCTCTTGCAATTCATTCATTCTAAATCTAAAATGTGTGAATGTTCATGCATCATGGGACTTTGCACACAGCATACTAAGAATCCATCTCTTTCTCCATGCTTCTATAATGTACAATATGAATTTAGCCAAATCTTATGCCTTCTGAAGCCACTTAGAAAGCAAGTCCAACGGATAGCTTTTTAAGTCCATTGTTATTAACCTTGAAGACCAATTCGTGCACAGTCAGAGGCATAGCTGCTATTAACCTCAAAGACCCTTTCATGCATACACTCAGAGACATGGAAGCATTGAAAAATGTAGTCCTGTTAAGGCAGCTCACGGTACAAGGATTTCTGCAGTTTTGCTTAATCAGAGGCCCCCCAAAAAACCAGGAGGGAAATATCTCTACCACATTGTACTGAGAGCCTCTGAAAAATATTATTCCACACCTAGAAGACTTGAAAGAATCTGATTTGAAAGAAAAATGATCCTTCCAACAGGATACTGGGAAACAAGGCTTATGTATCAAAAATTGAGATAGATGGTGTCTTTCAAGCTTTCACATTTTAAATAATCCAATCTTTATGTCCAAGCCAGAAGGTAAACATAGTTCTAACTCTTCATTCTCTTCCCTGCTTTGAGTTTGATCTATGTTTTTGTTCCGTTGTAAGATATTTTCAGTGAGGTTCGTCTGAGTTACAGGAAGCCAATGTAAGCAAAACAGTGCAGACATAGAGAATTGAGCAATTGGTTTTATATATGCCTTCAATTAGCAGAGAAGTACAATGATTTTCCCATCTGTTAGACATGCAGGATATAATCATGTGACATACATACATACATACATACATACATACATACATACATACATACACACTGTATATGCATGCATGCATACATGCGTGCATAAATCTTTTTTCTCTCCAGTGACTAGAAAAGAGATTCCCAAATCATATTGTTCTTGATTTGTTTTCCCCTTCACTAAATTAACTTTGGCCTAAGCAAAAAGTATTTCCCCAGATATATATACGGGAACTAGAGTAGTATAAGATTCATAAAAGTGACAAAGCCCCAAATCTCTCCCAAGTCTGAAAATTCTGGCTTCTTCCACATTACTACTCCATCATCCCCTGTGGTTTTGGCACCTCCAAAATGTTACACATTGCAACTGCGCATTTGACAGAAAACATCCATTCGCATTTCATCATAGTAATCAACATGGTTGTTTTTTGTTTAAAGACAGTTGTTCAAAAGCTTTATTTTTCAAATTTATAGCAGTAGCACTTAGACTTATACACCACTTCTGTGGTGGTGCAGTGGTTAGAATGCAGTGTGGCATTAGTATTGCAGGCTACTGTAATTTTGCTCACTGCTTGGAGTTTGATCCTAACCAGCTCAAGGTTGACTCAGCCTTCCATCCTTCTGAGGTCAGCAAAATGAGGATCCAGATTATTGGGGGCAATATGCTGACTCTATAAACAGCTTAGAGAGACCTGTAAAAGCACTATGAAGTGGTATTAAGTCTAAGTGGCCGTGCCGGTGTTTTATAGCCCTCTCTAAGCAGTTAAAGAGTCAGCATATTGCCCTCAACAATCTGGGTCCTCATTTTACTAACTTCACAAGGAGGGAAGGCTGAGTTAACCTTGAGTCTGGCAGTGGGCAGAGTCAGCCTGCAATACTGTATTAGAACCAGTGCATCACCATGACAAATTTATATAGCTACCCATCTCATATATATGACTTTGGGGTACCTTAAAAACAAAACAAATGTAAAAACATCCAAAAAGGACAATACAAAAATCATACTTTAAAAATCATTAAATACACAATTCCTTTCATCTTGAATCCCAATGCCTGTTAGTTAAATTTTTTAGAACCTAAAAAATCCAGTACATTTGGAGCTAATCAGATTTCTGGGGGATCATGCTTCGCAGGACAGATGCCACAGAAGAAAAAGTTCTCTAGGATCCTGGATGAAACTCCCTGGTTGATAGGAAGTTTCTTCTAGGATCCTACAACATTCCCTGGATTATATAACCTGCAATACTCCACCCTTCCCAGACCAGATGGGTTGCATAGGTATAAATGCATCTCCTCAGGTAAGCCAGTTCCATGCCATGTAAGCAGGGGTGGGCTTCAAAAAATTTAGCAACCAGTTTTCTGCCCAGTTGCTGGGTGGGCGTGGCCATGGTGGGTGTGGCCTAGTCGACCTTCTGCACCATGGTGGGGGGGCATTTTTTTACCGTTCCCTGACCCCTTGAGCCTCCAGAGGGTGAAAACCTGAGCCTCCCTGGGCTCAGAAAGCCCTCTGAAGGCTGGAAACGGGCCCATTTCCAGCCTTCTGGAGCGTCCGGGAGGCACTTTTTTACCCTCCCCAAGCGGGCCCTGTACTTACCTGGGATCCAAAACAGACCGCATAGGGACTTCTGGGAGGGGCGGGGTGGGGTGGACCAAGGGTGAGATTTACTGGTTCACTGAACTGGCTATAAAAGTAGCTACCAGTTAGCTACCGGTTCGCCCAAACTGGGGAGAACCCATAGCAGCCCACCCCTGCATGTAAGGCTTTATGGATTATGAGCCCAGCTTCAATTGAAACTGGAAGTAAACTGGTAGCCAATGCAGCTTGTGGAGTAGAGATATAATGTGCAGAACCTGAAACATGCATAACTGCTTGCACTTTGAACAAGTTGTACTTTCCAAAATTCTTCACGGGCAGCTCCATGTAGAACACATTGCAGTAATCCATGCAAGAAGTGACTAAAGCATGAGTGACCATGTGTAAGATCTCCTGGTGCAGAAATGGGCGCAGCTGATACACGACTTGTAGTGGGGTTGTCTAAGGACCCTCCTGGCCATGGCTGCCAGTTAAGAATTCAGTTTTGCATGAATCAAGAGATGTTTCACTGCATGTACATTGTCCAAATTAAAACAGTAACATTAAGGTATTATTATTAAGATTAAGATTATATATCCCTTTGTCTAAGAAATATTGCATATTTGGAAGATGCAGGTCAATATTGAAGCAGTTATTTCTAAAACTGTTTGTCTGTTCGATTGCATATGATTTTCCACTTGATTATTTCACACACAAAAAATAATTCTATGTCCATCTGTTAAAACAGCAAATTTGCTTATTTTCATTTAAAATCAAACTGAGATTAAATTCAACATTCCCAAGGTAGCTTTTTCCAAAACCCTTGAACCCTCCTAATGAAACATCTAGAAAAGTGCCATTTTAAAAGAAATCATCAGCAATTTCTAATTGAAAATGAACACAGTTTGAGAATATTGTTTTTGCTTAGACCCATCCCAGATGTGGAAATTTTATGGAGTGGCCTGTTCTGATACCATTTCTTTTCTTGAACTCTCAATTATTCTAGCTCTGGAAATTTTGGAAGAGGTATTGTTATAAAGTGATAGCATGCAGGAGCAGTAAGCTTATCTCTTACTAAAATTACTCTAAACTGTATTTCACCTTTTCCCCACCAACTCTTCTGACATTTGAAAGTTTCGGGGGGGGGGGGGGAGGAGGCATATACATAGAATGTATGCATGAAAGAGGAGATTGCTGAACTGGAGAAGACTTTTGTATATAAAAAGTTTTATTGGTCAAAAATAGACAAATATATGGCTTACAATAAGTAGAATTTTCAGTTATCTTTGCAG
>JAOYMU010000049.1:26402011-26413218 GCA_025802295.1 Psammodynastes pulverulentus
TAACCACCCAGGAAACTGCAGACCAATCAGCCTAACATCAATACCTGGGAAGACACTGGAAAAAATAATTAAACAACAGATCTGCCAACATCTAGAAACAATTAAAATAATAACTAGAAGCCAGTATAGGTTTGTTAAAAATGTTTCCTCTTGTTTCATTCTTTGACAAAGTGACCAAATTAGTAGACCAGAAAAATGCTGTGGACATAGATTTCAGCAGGGCATTCAACAAAGGAGACCACAACCTAATTCTTGGTAATCTATAAAAATATGCAATAGACAGCATGATCACCAGATGGATCTGTAACTAGATGACAAATCATATTCAACAAGTAGTCCTTAATGGGGTACTATATCCACATGGAGGGAAGTAAGCAGTGGGGTACCACAAGGTTACATCTTAGGCCGCCCAGTACTCTTCAATATCTTCATAAATGATTGAGGTGAGAGAATAGAAGGGGAACTTAACAAATTTGCAGATGACACTAAACTGGCAAGAATAGCTAACACCCTAGAAGACAAACTCAGGATCCAAAAAAGATTTTGACAGACTTGAACAAGGGGCCCTATCCAATAACATGGAAAAAAGCAAGGTTTGAGACCTAGGCAGGAAAAACCAAAGGTGCAAGTATAAATTAGATCAGGGGTCTGCAACCTGCAGGTCTGGAGCTCTGGAGCCACGTGCGGCTCTTTTGGCCCTCTGTTGCGGCTCCCTGTTGGCTGATCCCACTACTGGCTGGCCCCGCCCCTCCCTGTCACTCCTTGACTGGTCTAAGGTAAGGGTGATGTGGGGGATGGAGACTCGCTCCATAGTAGGGAGCAGAAGATAACTAGGTGGGTGTGAGTGATGTTGAGTTGGCCACGCCCACTCAATCACACCGGTTAAATTATTGACTTCCAGTGTTTTCTTTTCTGTGGGAAACGGGTCCTATTGGCTCTTTGAGTGTTTAAGGTTGCAGATCCCTGAATTAGGTGAAACCTGGCACAAAAATAGTAACCTTGGAGTCCTACTGGACAATCACTTAAACATGAGCCAGCATTGTATGGCAGCAACCAAAAAAGCTAATGCAATCCTCGGTTGTATAAACAGAGGCATAGAATCGAAATCATGTGAAATATTAGTACCACTTTATAAATCCTTAGTAAGATCCTATCTGGAATACTGCATCCAGTTTTGGTCAGCAAATTACAAAAAAGATGTTGAGATTTTGGAAAAACTGCAAAGAAGAGCAATTGAAATGATTAAAGGTCTGGAGACAAAAACATACAGAACGGTTGCAGGAATTGTGTATATTTTATAGAAAAGAAGAGTTAGGGGTGACATGATAGGAGTATTCCAGTACTTGAGGGGATGCCACAAAGAAGAGGGGGTCAAATTATTTTCCAGAAGGCAAGACACCAAAGAACCAGAAGGCAATGGATGTAAACTAATCAAGGAGAGAAGCAACCTGGAATTAAGGAGAAACTTAATTAATAGCAATGAGAAAAATTAACCAGTGGAACAGTTTTGTCTTCAGAAGTTATAGCTGTTTCATCACTGGAGATTTTTAAGAAAAGACTGGACAGCTACCTGTCTGAAGATAATAAAGCCAGCACCTCTCCATGACCCATGAAAGCAGATGTGTCTGTTTTCAAGATTATGTATTTGTAAGATTACACCTGACAATAGCCATGTCTTCATTTGCATACTTCTGTGCTTTGAATCAACAATTTTCAACTAAATGTGAAGTGTTTCATGGCCCTAATACATAATGAACAAAAGCATCTGCCCATCTCTCCTCTACCCAAATGCAAGGAAATTTCAAAGGCCTTTTATGGCATTGTCAGAAACTGAGAAATTAAGAATTCTGCATAGAACGTTCTAATTATATTTCAGGAAACGTGTAGGCAATCTGGAAATGCATTAGAAAAGGCATAACAATAATGAATGATAAAGGGAACTCTAATCCCAAAAACCATTTTCATTGTTTGCAGAATGCATTTCTATACTGGCATTTGTGTTTGTTTTAAAACCTGACCTATCTCGCTGGCTAATTTGTATCACTTACTCACTTGCTGCATCAATCAAACAAAAGTAACATTGCAAAAATCTAAGCCTAACCCATTTATTTTCTTGGCTACTTTTCCAAAAAGCTTCTTTAGTTTCTCCTTTGCTCAGCCTCATGCATTCACGGTGCTGTTATTATCTGATTACTTGTGAGACTCGTAGGATTTTCAAAAATATTTGTTGATATAATCAGATCAGAGAAAGCACCAGTCCAAATCTACTGAGGGTGCCAAGCCTAAACTGATTGATAGGACAAGAACAACGAAAGCAAAAACTTAAGACCGGAGTGCTGAGGTATAATAGCAGTTACAGAGTAAAACAATATTAAATTCATCCACAATACAACAGTACATTTAGTGACCAAAGTTGCAATAGCACTGAAAAAAGTGCCTTAAGACCATTTTTTTTGCACACTTCTGACCATTGCAGCATCCCCTGGTCACGTGATCAAAATTCAGACGCTTGGCAACTGTCTCATATTTATGATGGTTGCAGTGTCCCAGCGCCATGTGATCACCTTTTGCGGCCTTCTGACAAGCAAAGTCAATGGGGAAGCCAGATACACTTAACAAAATGTTAGCAATTTAAGAGCTGCAGTGATTCACTTAAGAACTGTGACAAGAAAGGTCATAAAATGGAGCAAAATTCACTTAACAGTTGTCTTGCTTAGCAACAGAAATTTGGGGCTCAATTGGGGTCGTGAGTTGAGGAGCTCAGTTTACTGCAGCTTATTTTCAAACACAACTGTCCCCATCCAGCTGTGGAGGCCACAGATATACTAAAAACTTGAATGGGAAACCATGAGGGGGAGTCACATCTCATAATTCCGATAGACTTACTAAAATAAGTGGAATGAATCAGCCAAGCCTATGGCGTATTCATTTTAACAGATCCTAAGCATGTCTAAATTTGGATTTAATTCCATGTGTATTTTCATCTCCAACTAATCAGGTGTGCCTATTACCTTGAGGCCTTACTGTGGCTTAAATTAAAATTATTGAGTTTAGTTACTGCATCCTTTATTCTATAAAATGCTATTAATGTGGATACAGTGGTTGTATAGATTTTGTACATCACCTAGAGAGCCCTTGATAAATAGAAAAACCAGGAAAGAACACCCAAAAGCTTCATCTCAATGTTCTTTTCTGTATTTCAGAGAGTTGAATGTATCTTTAAAAATGTACGTCCAATTATACAATTCTAGATGCTCTTCACGGTGCTTATTGCATCTGAGCTTTTCATATCTCAGTGATGTATTCTGTTCGGTTTCCATCAAGTTAGGATTCTGATATCCATGCCCCAAAGTAGCGGAGATAAAATCATCCTAGGAAAAAGCATCATAATGCAAGGCTATCCTGAGTAAATATACATTTAACAGCAGTAAAAACAGATTCCTTTTTCTTTGGCATCAAATGCGCATAACATGTTATCGAAGTATTATAATTGCAAAAGTCTTATCAGTTCTGCAGTTGGTCCCAGTAGTAGTACTTCAAGAGGCCTCCATGGTAATAATCTGAAAATTCAATATAACCACTTGGAGAATGGAAACATTTTACTTCCCTGGTTATTGTTTGTCACCATTTTTTAGCAGCAAGTCTCAAATAATCATGCATTTCAACAGGGAAAATCCACAGAAGAATTTGCACTGGATGTGCTTTTTGGCAACATTTTACATTAATTTGTGCTGTGCATTGGTAACCTCTGATATCCTAAATCTGTCCCTAACCCTGTTTTACATGGACCAGCACAGGTCTGCGGCATGCCAGAAACTGGGATGCACAAACAAGCGAAGCCCCATCTGTGGGATGCAGGCAGCACATGAAGCCATGCACCTTCAGTCCACATAAAAACCTCTCTCCACAGAACTGGTCCCTGGTGCCCAAAAGGTTGGGAGCCGCTATCCCAAATAAAGCAGAAATGCAGAAAATTCGGAATTCTGAAAATCTGTCTAACATTCCTTTAGTTATCAGATTGAAAGTCTTTAATGCATGCAATCATCTCAGCAGCTTTCCTAACCTGAAGTGCTGATTTACAATGCCTAAAATTTTCTTCGGGGAATTCTGGGACTTCAATTTTCAATACATTTCGGGGGTGCCAAGTTAGAAAAGTTAAAAAAAAAGAACCAAGTATTTTACTTAAGTATGTTTGAAAGATAACAAGATTTAGCCTAAAATTTAGTTAGCCCAATCATTTTCATAAGGGTAAACATACAATTACATTTGACAGAAGCTAAATTCAAAATGCAGCATTAGTTACAAAGTAAAGAGTCATTACTATAAATTCTTAAGCATATAGCTCTCTAGCGAACACAGGTTTTTTAAAAGGATTTGTCATTACGGCTAATCCTCAGAAATTCAAGTTATTGACATTTGCGACTTATAATTACTTACAGTATATTACTCACTTATAATGAGTCTTACTCCATTTAGGTATCCTATGATTTACTGATCCCTCACTGTAGTTATCACTGGTTCATCAGAATTATCAGTTAGCACAGCTGAATAAACTGGCCTAAAATATTTTGCAACAAAGCAGATGAGCTAGACATTAATAAGGGACGTATTTTGCATTTGTATTATATATTGTTCGACCCATAATAGCTGCTTTGTTAATTGTAATATTTGCTGAGCTATAGGCCAGCCACACAGAAACCATTTTTTCAACTGTTTCCATGAATACAATGTCAAAGAAGATGCTGCTAGAGGTAACAGAAGTCTATATTCTATATCACAAATGTTTTTTTAATTATTTGATCAGGGAGGGGATGTATAAAACAGCAGCAAGAAACAACTTCAAGGGCTATAGGTGTATTTTCTGAGAACAAAATGTGCATCTATGCTTTCTGTCTCCTAAGCCATTTGTGATGGAGGCTGAAAGAGCTAATCTTTTTCTTTTCAAACTTTGTGCTCCTAGTGCAAACTATTCACGCATGCTTACTGCTTTCTCAAGAAGACAAGTTAAAAATCATGGCCATTATTCCACGAGTAATGAGTGTAAACACCTGAATAGAAATCTGTGTTTTTATATCAGATCTTTAAGCTATTTTAAATTATACTGTATATTAATTAATTATATATACTTATATATAATTTTACCCTTTGTTTTCATCAAAGGGTTCTTAACTACACGGTATGAAAAAAATGACTTCTTTCAGTGGTATACTGAATTGTACACTGGCAACATAAGCTATCTAGCTAAAGTAACTCAGGAGGAATCTAAGTGGTGTTAGAAGAATTCATATATTGAAATACTAAATCTTATTGACCTAAATTATTTCCCAAAGAAAATAATTTATTTCAAATGCATTGGGACCACTTAGATTAGTATGGTTTAAACATTTTACAGGTTGATAATGAGATTTTAGCATAGAGAAGCATTCCATGGTTTGACACAGCTATAACATACATGGACATACAGCCTTAGATTGCTCTGTAACAGGTAAAGTATTTTTCATGCCAAATTTACAAGGTGAGATAGATGTGAAATACATTTTATAAAAAGTAAATACATTTACATTACAAAAGACCACTGACTTATGGAATTTGAGCTTTAGAAAATGTTGCTATATAGGCAGTCCTTGTTGAACAACTACTTGTACAACAACCATTCAACTTACAATGGTGCTGAATGAGAAGGACTTACGACTGATCTTTGCTGTTGTCCGAGTGTTGTTGTGGACAAAGGACACTGCGACAATGTCCCATGTAACTGGGTAACCAGCTTGCATTTACGAGAGAAGCAGCATCCCATGGCAACATGACCACTATTTGCAACTTTTCACTGCCATCTTCTGACAAGCAAAGTCAGTGGGGAAGTTTTAACTGCCATGGTGAGTTAGTGCAGTCCTGTGACGTTACGCTTTATGACCTCGTTGTTTAGTGATGGAGTTGCCAGTCCCAAATACCATAGTCCATGTAAAAGGACATTCCCATAGCTAGCTTAGTTGGATTATAAAAATAAATAGAAAAAAACACAACATCTATTTTAGTTATCCTCACAAAACAGGATATTCTTAACTGTTAGTTGCAAAATTTATAACAAAGCAACTTTGGAAACTTTTAGACCACTTGTAAAACAGTATTCAAAGCCATGGTCTATACCTATGATTAAATAATGAGGGATAAAATTAAAATTTTAAGTGTACAGAGGCCTGAACCACAATTTTGTCTGCTCTGAAATGCATACATTCTATATTTCAATAAGGTGTAACAACATTGTGACAAGGAAATATTTTAAGTATTGTGAACTTGTGATGCTATTGGATTAATACATAAGTCAAAAATAAATGAAAAGAAATAAAACTGGAGAACACTTTTTATGAAAGTAAAAAATTCCAGCAAGGTTACCAACAGCATCAGGGCCTTCTATATTCTTTTTAATTAGGAGCACACATCATTTTGGTCTCATATTAATGCCATCTGTTTTTTCTAATTTTCCTTCAGAGCTCTACTTCTTAACAAATAACATTCCTTAAATACAAATAGTGAAAATAATTTTCACCCCACCCTATTTGCAGTGAAAACAAAGATAGAAAAATAGTCCTAAGTAACAGGTTATAGTTGAAGACAGGTAGTGCTTAGCTTGTGTCTGTTTGTCCAGCAATTATTCCAAATTATAGCAATGTTGAAAAAAACAGACATATGACTGGTTCCCAAAGTTTTGGCCAGTCCGGCATCCTAGCTTCAATCTGGCTTGATGACAACATTCCAGGGAGCTGTGTTCAAGTGACTTCCTTTTGCAAGCTTCCCTGCCAGCTTACCACAAACAAAATCAGTGGGGAAACCAAACAGGGAAGTTTGTAAATCAGTCCAGTAGGTGGCTCCTGCCTGCAGTCATCCCCCACCCATGTACAGCCTCCAATAGTCCTGCAGGCCCTCCCTGGCCTCTCTTAACTCATGCACAACCTGGGATGGGCCCTCCAAACCCTCCCCCAACTCACATGCAACCTGTACCAATTCCTCTAGCCTCTGTGGCACTTCCACACTCCTTACCTGGGGCTCCAATTTTCTCCTACTTAACAACCTGCAAATCTTGGGGTTGCAATGGCAGCCAGGACTGCCAGGATTGCCATCCTTAAGTGAAGCAGTCAGGTAACATTATGCTTGACAACCATATCATTTAGTGACAGCAATCCTGGTCCCAATCGCTGTCATAACCTGTATTAGGAAAAGCTTCTTGGCTGTTATAGGAATTGGGCAGTGTAATTTTTGAGGAAGGTGTTGATCAACTTTTCATTGGACAACCAATTTGGGATGTTTTGGAATGAGAACTATTGGATTTCATGGCTTCAAAGTTTCATTTTAATTATATTATTCTATGACACTGCCAAAAATAGAATTTTCAGGACTCCATGGATCGGCTGTTAAGGATTACAATATAGAATAGTGAAAACAAGGACTTAATCTTTCTTTAATGGAAAATGAATAGAGATGCTTCCTGTAAACTGGAGATTAGAGAAGATAATCCTGTAGTTGGCAATTGGAGAACATAATCTCTGAACTGGTAAATCCAATTACAGGAAACCAAGGACAGCTGCTATATCCTGCAAACCTGAAGTAGCATGGTTAGGAAAAACCAGACCCCTATAGTCCAGTTCTTAAGATCGATAACTTTCCCCTTCTCTGCTGTTTTGGAGAATCTATTTATATTCCTTCTGCAGAGATCCAGGAACTCAAAACAATACAATTGTGGAAAACCAAACAAATATTTTCCATCAGACTGAGGTTCACTCTGGCTAGTTATCTGGGAAAAAATTGGATCTGTTAATCCTGAGGAATTGGGCAGGTTTTGTCCAATCTCCAAACTTCTCTTTCTAGAAAAGGTTGTTGAAAAGCCTGTTGTGCAGCAAGTGCAGGAAACTCTGGATGAAGCAGGTAATCTCAGCTTCTTCCAATATCAAGGTACAGGAGTGAAATGCATTGATGGCACTTGTAGATAAGGTGAGTGATACATCCATCCTTATTCTCTTTGTTCTACCTTGGGTTTTCAATGCTATTAATTATGATATCCCTTTGGACTGGCTTTGGGAAGTTCTACCAGAGTCCCAGTCAATGTTATGGAAAGAAGAGGACTAACCCATAACCCTTTGCTGTGTGTGGCACTATCAGCTTTAACATCATCTCTACTCCTGTGGGTGTCTTTCATTCTGATCAAACCATAAGTGCTTCTCAAGTCTTGTCTGAATGTAGTCCACCAGATCTGAAATAAGGGGCAGTGGGTAGTGATATGTAATGGTCACAGAGTTCTGCCATTATGAACAGCCTTCAAAGTTTAGGTCTTCTTGAGTATGGAAAACCTAAGTGCAATGCTGGTGACATAGAATAGTTTTCACTATTTTTATCCAAAAATGTTTTGTAATACTCAACTCTGAGTTGATTAGTCCTCTGTTAATGGTACAGTCACCTGCTCAGTAAGGAGACAAGGTGGTCACTTCTTTTTCTTAAAATACACCAGCAAACTCTGCATATTTTTCTGGCAAGGAAAATATGGAGCAGGGAAGGGAAAAGGAAAGGGTAAGATTGTGAAGCTTGCAAATCCTGTTGTTGACATATTTGAAACGGAAGATTTCTGGATAATGGGTTTGCAGCCAATTAATTCTCAACACAGTGGGAACAGGTAAGCAAGCTGTGACAGAGAGTGGCAAGAATTCTGTAAGATCATTTATTGTCAGTTGCAACAGCATCAGTGCATTGCAAAGCAGGATCAGCTTAAAGTGCTTGTCCATCAATCATGCTCATAAACCGAAGGTAGATTAGTCAACTCTATTGTGTTCCCTATGGTTGTGAAAGGTGGACTTTAAAAAAGCAAGAGGGGAAGAGAATTAACTCATTGGAGCTGGAGAAGGCTCCTGCGTATTCCTTGGATAGCAAAGGGAACTGACAAGCAAGTACTGGAGCAAACAACACTAGACATGTCACTAGAAGGCAAAATCACATAACTGTGTCTCACCTATTTTGGCCACGTTATGGGGGAATTAATTGGAGAAAGCAATTGTGCTTGGCAGAATTAGTGGCAAAAGGAAACCAGGCCATCAAAGAACACAGTAGCTGGACACCATCAAAGCTGACACCAGCCAGAATGTAGAAAAAGTCAAAGAAGTAGTGCCAGATCAGAAAACGTGGAGAGACCTGGCCCACAGAATCGCCAAGAGCTGGACCTGACTGAATGGATAAGATCATCATCACACATCATGTAGTAAACTGAAACATTGTTTGGTTTTGGCTTTTTGCCTTGTATGAGTCTAAACACTGAGATTTGAAAACCATGATAATGGAGACAGTAGGTTAATTCTACTGGTCCAGGCTGGGCTGCATTGCAGCAGGAAACTATCCAATGACCAGCTGAACACATTAGGAAAGTTGAAGCCAAAACTGTCTGGCCTACTTTTGGTACCAGTTGGTGAGAAGAACTTATCTTTCAAAGTCATTACAGTCCTGGTGCCTCCCCATTCTGAGGGAGAGAGAGAGAAACATGCAAAACCTCACTCAGCCAAAATCTTTTTTTTTCCTTTTTGTTGCCAGAGTTTTGTATTGCAGAAGGCCATAAAGGCCATGCTAGAGGCACCAATGGCTGATGGCTTAGTTCAAATAAAAGCAACCCTTGGGCATTATGTCACCTCAGCCAAGTTTTATGGCTTGACCACAACTCAGGTCAAAATGTGATGAGAAAGTAACAAATTTCAGCTGTGAGAATGTTCACACTTTTGAAAGTTTCTTTTTGGCATGTATTTCACAATTTTTAAGAAGTAATAAGTAGGTTCATCTTTTTTATTTTAGAAAACTTAAATCTTTCATGGTTTAAAAAGCCAGCTTAAGCTTTCCAGGCCATTCTTCCAATGACATCTCTGGGTAACCAGCACATACTCTAGGACTCTTGGAAGCACCGAAGCAGAAAATCTGGTGCCTTACTGCAAAAGCATTGTTGCTTATTCTAGCTTAGTATAACGTGTGAACCCAGACAATGTCTAGAAACTGACCATTTCCCAAAAGGTCTACCCCTCAAATCCTCTATTATACAAACAAAAAGCAGAGTAACTCCTAGAAAAGGAAACAGACAGAGGAAATCTCACTTCAGCCTCTTGTAACATGCAATGTGATTGTTGGTATATAAAGAAGTAAGAAAAACTGTGAACATTCGCTGGCTTTCTTACACATTGACATCCTCAGTTGACCATACAACTTTATTCCATTAGCGAGATCCTAAAAATGAGAGTCCAGTTCTGGGCAAGGTTAAAGAAAGATGCTTTTGACAGAAAACAACAAGAACTGTGTTTATGGTGTGACATTCTTTTCTAAATTAATGTGTATTCTTCTGCGCTTGTAAAGATATTTTAAAAATGTCAAATCTTTCACAACCACACAATGGTATGGTATGACACCTAAGCATTTTGTAATTAATTTGTAGCAGTAGGTCAACAAACAACAACTACAAAAGAATTCTACATTGAAAATATGGCTGAACCTCTAATGTGTGCACCTTCTACAAAATGCCAAGCTATTAATTTATTTCTCAAAGACAAACAGAACCTTTTGTCATGAAATGAGACTCCCAGAAAGTCATATATTCTACACAAAAGGACTGCTGTGGCTTAGAAACATTGTCATAGGCATTCTTTTAAAAGGAAGAATGAAGTCAATAGCAGACACAAGCATATTGACCTGCATAGTACAATGCACAAATAGTGTGTGTGTGGAGGGGGGGGGCTTAAATTCAGTCTTAACTCTTGGCAAATATCCAGGCAGGTTTTTTTGGTAACATTTATTAAAGTGGTGTGTCACAGCTTTCTCTGTAGGGCTGAGGGGAGCGACTGGCCCAAACTTATCAAGTGGATTTTTCAGTTAAGGCAGAACTAGAACTCAATCTCTCCCAACTTGCCATCCATGTGTTTAAACCATTCCACTAAACTGGTTCACTTTCTGAACTCATTTTATTGCACATGAAAGGATTCCCATTATGAATTGGGCACCAAGAGCATCTTATCTCAGTGACATTGTTGTCATTTAGGAAGAAAGAAAGCTATTCAGGCTTACACTTTTTAAAAAACCGATGAAATGGTGAACCCAACTTGGATGGTAGCAGTGGTAGGATTCAAATAATTTAACAACAGGTTCTCTGCCCTAATGACCAGCTGGGTAGGCGTGGCTGGGTGATCATGTGACTG
>JAOYMU010000049.1:26416576-26430158 GCA_025802295.1 Psammodynastes pulverulentus
AAAATGTGTAACGGTCAAAATGGATACAATATTTGACGTGTGTGTGTGTGTGTGTGTGTGTGTGTGTGTGTGTGTGTATGTGTGTGTGTGTGTCTATCTGTCTGACTGTCTGTATATCTTCATTTCAAAAGAATTTCACATTACTAAAACTCTATACCCTTATTCTGATATGAGCATTTAATTTTTTTTTTCATGCAGGAGTCCTAAGTAGACAACTTCCTATTTCTATTAAAGCATGTATTTGACATTTTGATTCTAAAATATTGCTTTCCTGCTCTCCAACATATTTAAATCAGAATTTTCAAGAAAATTGCTGAGACTGTTTTCCTGAGAAATTCCCACGCTGATATTTCTTTGGATTGCATTTCTGCCACCATTTCTGCTGTATAAAAGTTATAGCAGAAACTGTGCAATATGAGTATCTAAACCCACCAATCTGTATAGCTGTAGCTCTTCTAGGAGGAAAGAATGAACTTTAAATACATTTTAAAAAAATAAATGAAATGTGGCAAGTTGGATTAATTAATTTCATATCCTGCACTGGGCACGACCTTAAAGTCAATGGCTCAGGTGATTTTTAAATTAACACATCGTTTAGTAATGATAGATTTTAATAACTAAATTATAATGTCAAGAGTGTGCACGTTGTCATGCATATTATGAACATCTATCCTACAATTTCAGAAGGGTGATTGTGGTACTGTAACAAAACAACAATCTTAAACATTAATTTATCTTTTGTGACCAGTGTCCAGTATTAATCAGATCTTACACAATGTCACCCTAAGTACAGTTTACTCTTGCTAACATGAATTCCGTATAAATAACAGCTTTATACAAATGTAGCCCATCTATTACTTCAAAAAAAAAAATCCTCTTATTCAGTTCAAACATCCTAAAACAATCCTCTTGCATTTCAAAAGGTTGCAGATAATCCCAGCCACCTAAGATAGCCAAGATAGGCAAGTGAGGACATTAAATATGCTGTCTTAAAGCTTTAGGAACTTGGACTGGAGGCTAAAACATACAAGGAATGTTTGCAGGAATTGGGTGTGTCTAGTTTAATGAAAGGAAGACCTAGGTGTAACATGATAGCAGTTTTCCAATATCTGAGGGGCTGCCACAAAGAAGAAGAGGTCAAACTATTTTCCAAGGCACCTGAAGACAGGACAAGAAACAAGGGATGGAAATTAATCAAAGAAAAAACCAACCTAGAACTTTGGAGAAGTTTCCTGACAATTAGAACAATTAATCAGTGGAACGACTTGCCTCCAGAAGTTGTAAATGTTCCAACACTGGAGATTTTAAGAAGAGATTGGACAGCCATTATTTGAAATGGTATAGGGCCGTGATGGTGAACCTATGGCACGCGTGCCACAAGTAACATGCAGAGCCCACTCTGTGGACACGCCAGCCGTCGCCCCAGTTCAGCTCCACTGTGCATGTGTGCGCGTCACCCACCGGTCAGCTGGTTTTCAGGTCTCTGCTGCACATGCATGGGGGGCACTCCCATTACATTTTGGGACCTGGGAGGCCTCCTCAACCAACCTGGAAGCCAAATATGGTTGAGGGGGGCGGGATGCATATGGATGTGGGGGCCACATGCACGGGGGGGCATTCACATTGCATTTTGGGGTTGCACATGCTCGCTTTGGATACTGAGGCACTAAAAAGGTTAACCATCACTGGTATAGGGTTTCCTGCTTGAGCAGGGGTTAGACTAAAAGACCCCCAGAGTCCCTTCCAACTCTGTTATTCTGAATTAACATGTCCTTTAAAGTTACAAGGGTCATTCAGTGGAAGGAGAACTGTGTTTGGTCATTAGCCAAAAATCACAAGGAGTCTGGTAGCATCTGTTGAAAATAACATATTTGATTAAAAGGCATAAACTTTTGAAAGATGCTACAAAACTCCTCCTGATTTAAGGATAGCTTTTTTTAAAAAAACCATCATATTCTATTCTATACAATACATCCTACATGGGGAATTGGGGTACATTTATTCCAAAGCTTTAACCCCCAAATATTATTAAGGACACATTCAGTTCCTTCAAGTGAATCAAAATCTACCTTTGAATTAGAGCAGTCAAGGACTAATATCCAATTAGCAGAAATATACAGAACTCAAACAAAAAAGCAAAGTTTCTGACTTCTTACTTAGTCATAATCCAAAGCACTGTAGGGGAACTGATGTCTAAACATTCCTTGTTTGCAGAAGTTGCTTTTGATTTGATCCTTTACAGTACTATGATTCTTAAAAACATATATTCAGAAAAATATAGGAAACAGTATTTTAGTGTCTATAATGTCAACTTGCAAATACCTAGGTAAATCCTTAATTCAACACTCTTCCCTGGGCTTGTTTAAACTTCTCCACAGAAAGTTCCATTTTAATATATAAGTATAATTTAAATTTCTGGGGGAAAAATGTTCATCCTGCTACATTTGCATTCACTCACTCAACAGCCTTTAAAAAAAAACATTCTATACTTCTATTACTTTCATATCCAGTTTCCTCTGAGAAAAAGCTCAAGGTAATAGTCAAGTTTTACCACATGTCTACAGTAGTCTCTTCTACCTCAAGCAATTTTGACAGCCACTTTCATTAACACCAACAAAGTTCTCTGGGATAAATTTACATTTGTACCACAGAATTTCAGGAGAAGGGGGGAAAAAGAATTCAGAGATTTAATACCATCAGAGGGGATATAGCAAGTTATACTTCCAGCTAAAATATAAAAGTGCTATATTATTCATTTATGCTCCTGATTTGATATTTGATGACAGGATACTTTGATGATAGGATACTTTTCCATGAGGGAAGCAACTGAGAAAGTTCTTATTTTCAATACCTCTTACCACAATTCCTCTGGGCTTTTGGGGGAAGTTTTTATGGCACAATTAATGAAAGAATAGCTACTCTTTCATTCCCTGCATATTTCAAATAGCTTCAATCAACTGTGATTTTTTTCTTATAGACTTTCCCATTTCTACACATGATTCTCATCCTGGTTTGAGATATGTACCAATAAAGGAGAATACTTGGAGCTCAGTGCTGAAATGAGGGGTCCTTGTTGCTCTCTAAGCTTGCTTGTTTTCTTGCAGATGTTTCATTACCCTATCTAGATAACATCATCAGTTCTTGTAAGGTGTGGTGTTTGCTGTCAGTTTGTATTCTACAGGCTTGCCCTGTCAGTGTTGGTCTTAGAGATTCTTTGGTTGGGCTGCTTACTGTTGGCTTCTTTGGTAGTTTCTTGATTGGGGTATTGTTTACTTGATAGTTGGCCTGAAGTTAATCTGGCTTGATATTATTCAGAAGGTTATTCCATCAATTACTTTGAAGAAAACCATTCTTCTTATTAAAAAAAAAAACATTTCCTAAATCAAATATCCTATATTTATCATGTGACTGGAAAAGCATAACTTTTTTTAAGGGCAACAATCTAAAACAGTCCAAAATTGGCATTATTGTTGTACACCAGCCAGAGTTGCTTTTCGTGAGATCAGCGGGTATATAGATGTGATAAATAAATAAACCTGTTTATCTTTTCCACTCTGAGGAATGCTTTGCCATGGAACATTTCGTGAGTTCTTCCTTTGTTTATGGTCTGAAAAAAGCTATGCACTCCCTCTCTCTCTCTCTTCCTCTTTCTCTCTCTCTCTCTCCCTCCCTCCCTCTTTCTCTCTCATTCTCTCTCAGCCACTTTCTCTCAGCCCTAAGAAGGAATCAATGGCAAACCACTTTTGAAATCTTGCCCAAAAAAATACAGGAAGTTGTCCAGACAGTTACCACAGGCAACACTGACTCATTTTCTACCAGCCATTAAACCTGCTAAATAGCTGAGTTTCTTTTGGCTTTTCTGATGACTTCTCACTATTATCACTTTTATTTTTTATGTATGGTTTCTCTCTGTGTTACTTTTACTTTATTCTTGTGACTTAAGGGGGGAAAATACTGCACTGGGTCAAAAGCAAATCTAAGGCCTTGAGGTCAGAAGAAAGGTAAGATAGAAATGGCTTTACTAGACAAATAATTGTCTAACTGGGAAATTGATTCTGCTACGTCCTTTCCTCCCTTGGCTTACAAGCCACAGACTAATGTATTAAACATGAAAATGGCTTGTTTGTATAAGTGTGGTAGATTTGGAAGGGAAGCTGGGATGCAGGGGAGAAGGGCTTTTTCCCAAGGAGCTAAGAGGCAAATCTTGGTATGTAGAAAGAGAGCCAAAAGGAATACTCCCTGAACCATCAAAAGTTTTATCTGATAGTTATGCAGAGTGTACTTTATTCTGGCAACTATATGGTATATTTCATACTAGCACTCTTCAGATGGCCTGGGATACAAATTGCATAGTAATTGGAAACAAAAACCCATAAATATTCATGGATTGCTTCGGTGACTTGTGAAATTCTCAATCTTTTTGTTCATTTTTGAATCTCTCTGTTTCCACCTAAGCCATTTTTTTCAAATGCCAGTTTTAACATTTGCCATGCTGATTTTCATTATTAAATTATCTTCAATCTTTATAACATTAGAGTGCTCTGAGATTTATAAAGAGCATGGCATTTGAGCAATGCATTCATTTTTTTAACCTAAAATGTACAGGTGTGTTAGTTGAAGCTCCTGAGATTTAAAAGGAATAAATAACAGATTGAAATTTAAAGCAGCTTTGCTAATCTTTGCTAATTTTCATTAGATATACACATTTATTTTAAAATATTATCTTACCTGGAATTTTTACCTAAAAGTGAATTTTTAATTATATCCTTATTATTCATTCATTCAATTTCTATGGACATTCATCTCAATCAATGGCTCTGAGATTATAGATTCACAAGAATTAAGAATGATATTTAAACTACTACACTAAATCTAATCTCAGAGGAAAAAAGGTTCACCAACATGTGCTTAAACTTCAACTATAACAAATGTTGCAATTACCACACATCACATCCAGCAGGAAAGGTTCAGAGTGTTAACGTCATTGCACTCTCCCCTCCTTGGAAGAGCTTTATAGCTCCCGCTGCCTTAAGAAAGTTCAAAACATTCTCAAAGATCCATCTCATCCTGGGCACCCTTTTTTTTTAAACAAACTTTTATTCAATACTTTTTAAAAAACATTGGATGTAGTGGAATTATCCTGACTCCTGACATATCTTTTTGTCATTCATCTCCAATCATATATTACATATTACATATGTAATATACAGTTAAACCTTCAACATTATATACAGTTTTCTATATCCATATTTTTCTGGTCTATATATTCTCTTCATTCCTCTTTCTGGTTCCTTCCTTTGTTTTCCACCAATAGTAAAATTTATCCCATATTTTGTAATATATTGTTTCATCTTTGTTTTTCATTTCTAATGTTAATTTATCCATTTCTGCGCACGTCAATATCTTTTTAATAGTTTCTTCTTCAACTGGAGTTTTGTTTTCCTTCCAGTTTTGAGCAAAAGCTATTCTCAGTGATGTGATAACATATATTATCAGGTATACCTCTTCTTTACTATATCCCTCTCTCATCATTCCTAGTGGAAACAATTCTGGCTTGTAATCTATTTTTCTCCCTATCATCTCTTCTAACCATATCTGGATTGTTTGCCAATATTCTTGGTTTTTTTTGCAGGACCACCATAGGTGATAGTATGTTCCATATTCTTGATTCTATTTCCAATAGGTAGCTGATAGTTTTTTATTCATCTTTGCCAATCTTGATGGCGGGAAGTATTGGACATCCTTTGTTTAATTATTACCGCCTGGTAGACGGTACAGGATAATAAAAACAAGGACAAATAGGTTGAAAAACAGCTTCTACCCCAGGGCAATAACTCTATTGAAATCTACTTTATAGTGCAATATCAGCAGTTTTCAATTCAATTGTATAGAATGTGAAGGATGTGTTTGTGTTTTATTTCTATAGTCATAATGTACACTGAAGATGGCATTTAATTTTGTTGTACGAGGTGGAATGACAAAAAAGTTAACTAAAAGCTGATCACAGAACAGCACTGATTTATAGAGGAACCAAGGAAAAACTTCCAGGTTCCTTCTGTATCATGATTGGTACAAAAACTTAAGAAGTGATAGAGGTTAGGAGTAGGACTTGGGACACAAGAACTGTGAAATTCCTAGAAGAGATGAACAAACCTGACTTTGTGATGGATGGTTTCATTTATTTATTGGAAAGGAAAAGGGCTCTAATAGTGAATTCCATCACCATGACAATGTACAGTATCAAGATGATTTTTGAGATCCTTCCAACTCTAATTTCTAGGTTTTTCCTATTGGGCAAAAAGGTAAGATTAGAGCAAATGTAGGAACCATTTCAATAATACAAGAAAAAGTATTAATGAAATTACTTGTCACCCTGGAAGATAATATGACACTGTGACACATCTTTGTAGGTGGGGACTTAAGTCTGAGTTCATATATGGTTTTAGATCTGAAGCAAATCATGTATTTGAATTCTACTAACTATGGGACAAATGTATTATTATTTTGTTCGTTTGTTTAGAAAATCTGATCCTATGGAGATATTTGTTGCTGTCAGTTATAGTTCCTGATACAGAAGCAAAGAAGCTGCAGAGCAGTTAAATTATCAGATAGCTGTAACAATCCAACATTCAGGTCTGAAGAGCAATTTTCAGAACTGAATTCATTATTTTAAACCTCCCTGTCCCATACATCAATAAGCAGGGACTGGTCAAAATATGTAGGATGGAGGCAGATCATTTTCCAGTGATTAAATTTGGTGACTAATGTACCACCACCTTGGTTACGATTAGGCATGCCAAGGAGATTTAATATAAATTCAAAGAGGGTGCAGGATTCAATCTGGGTTGGTCACCAGGACCAGAGTTTTTGTCTACTGAGCTTTCGGACTCATGCTGGAGCCAATGGTGGGTTTCAACAGGTTTCACAGCTGGTTCATATGCAGCTTTAAAAAAAAACAGCTTGAAAACTTACCTTCTATGTTATTTCTGGGGAGTAACACAGCTGAGGTGCAGCAATCCGCTCTGTAGCGTGAATCAGCTGAGAAGATATAGGACAGGAAAGCGCAGGGGCGAGGGGGCGGGGCCAAGTGATCATTGGAGCTACTGGTTCTCCCGCCAGCTGATCGTCAGCGATACCATTTGCACGAACTGGTCCAAACCAACTGAATCCCACCTCTGCCCATTGTCATGTGATTAAAACTTGGATGCTTGGCAACTGGCTTGTATTTATGATGGCTGCAGTGCTTGGGGGGTCATGTGATCACCATTGATGACCCTCTGACAAGCAAAATCAATAGGAAACCCAGATTCACTTCATAACCCTTACTGATATAACACTTGCGGTGAATCAAATAACAATTGTGGAAAGAATGGTCATAAAATGGAGCAAAACTCGCTTTACTTAGCCATGGAAATTTTGGAGTCAATTTTGTTTGTACGTCAAAGGCTAACTGTACTTATTTGTTATACAAGATCAACTAAATTTGGTGCTCTGTTTCAATATTGCCATCCATTTTTTTTACTGTGGAATTCATGTCGATGCGTTTTGTAGATCTTTGCCTATAGAAATCCGTGGTGGGTCTTTTGCAACACCTCTATAATTTAACAGATAAGTCAGAATTAGGCTTTGGGTATTTCTTCTCTAAGCAGTAACCTCATGAGAACATCTATGCCTGCAACCACCACCAAATTTTTCTATTAATATTAACTAAATTTCATAAACCTTGCTGCAGCATCATCTTTATGATTTAGTAATAGTGATTCCTCTCATTGGGGAGTCAAGACCAAATCTATGGTGTATTCATCAAGCTGCTTTCAGATAAACAAAATAAAACTAATTATTCCACATACCAACTTCCTATCAAAGCAATATTTTTCCAACAGAAGCAAATATATATTAAGTCAGAGATAAATAGATACATGGTTTGCCTCTGGCTAGAGTTGCAAAGAAACCTTTTATTTGTCGTTGTGAACATGCCCATTTGCAGCATTATATCATGGCAAAATCAAACTGTTATCTATCGATTACATTCTCATGTAAGTATGAATCACGATTGCAGTGGCTTATTTGAATGCCATTTTAAATAAGGGACGTGGTGGCTCAGTGGCTAAGATGCTGAGCTTGTCGATCGAAAGGTCGGCAGTTCAGCGGTTCAAATCCCTAGTGCCATGTAACGGGGTGAGCTCCTGTTACTTGTCCCAGCTTCTGCCAACTTAACAGTTCGAAAGCACGTAAAAAATGCAAGTAGAAAAATAGGGACCACCTTTGGTGGGAAGGTAACAGCTTTCCGTGCGCCTTTGGTGTTTAGTCATGCCGGCCACATGACCATGGAGATGTCTTCAGACAGTGCTGGTTGTTCGGCTTGGAAATGGAGATGAGCACCACCCCCTAAAGTCGGGAATGACTAGCACATATGTGTGGGGAAAACTTTACCTTTTACTTACTGAACTTTGACTATTTTGCTTTCAGATATAGTATTTAGATGGCATTTTTCTGGAAACTTTTTTACATTAATTTATCACATTGTGGAGTGGAATTGGCTTTTTCAATATAGCAAACAATATGCTACTATGAAAGTATAATGCTGTGCTATTTAAGATATGAGACTAAAATTGTGCTTAGATGTCAAAGTACAGTAAAAGAAATACATGCTCTCTTCAGTGTTGCTTTCTCATGTAAATATTTCATGTCCATTATAATAAAATGACTGTCATTCTGATTCATGTTGTTTTGACTCTACATTGAATTTTTTAGGAAAGAGTCTCCTAATACTATAAGTGTTCAGAAGTCTTCATGTGAAAATTTGTGTTCTTTTTAATATTTAAGCATAAGCTGTGGCTTTTATATGCCTTATGAAGCAAAAGAAGCGCAATTGTTGATTATAGCCTTAATTTATTTTGTCAATAGATACAGCAAGCATGTTTTAGCCTCTTCTGTTTTTTGAATGATTGTGGGTAAAATGGTTATTTAAAAGTTGGTTAGATTTTAAGATTAACAATTTTGACATTCGGTATAAATAAAAACTATCTAGTAATGGGAATATCTGTATAACCTGAATATGAGAATCAGTTCTGGTCTGCCTTAAAAAGACTTTAACCGTCATCCTTTTAGGAGGTGTCTTTGATTCAATGTTGACTTATGACGACAGTCTAGACTAAGCTAAAATTTTCTTGGCAAGGCTTTTCAGAAGTGGTTTGCCATTTTGCCTCCTTTGTAGGGCTTAGAAAGACCAACTGGGCTAAGGTCACCCTGCTGGATTTGTGCACAGAGTGGGACTAGAATTCTATGTCTCCCAATTTTAGCCTGGTATCTTAACCACAACATCAAACTGGCTCTCTTTTAATCTTCATAGTCAATATTTACCTAAATGAATATGTTTACCAATAAATGATTATTTTAAGGTAGACTTTAGCTATTAGTACGTAAGAGACATTTGAAAAATGTACAGCTGACTGTTCTAGCAAGAGTCAGCTAAGTTATTAATTAACAGAGTTATTACAGTCTTGACTACTTAATGGGCAGATCACATGTTTCAACTATTTCACAGATTTTTTTTGGTATCAACTGCTAATTTTGGAACATGAACGTAACAAAACATATTCTATCACATATATTTGGGCTTGCAAAATTAAGTGGCATTTTCAACGTTAATGGTAAATTCTATTATTTCTTCAGAAGTCAAAAGGATATTGTTTTACTGTTGATAGAACTGTATTTTAAGACATGATGGCTCAAGTATTTTTTTCTTTTCAACAACATTCTGGCTATCTTTGATGTAAGTTGTAATCCTCTCTTAGGCATGGAACCCAGCTGGATGACATGGGACAGTCTCTCATTCTTAACCGTAACCCACTTCATAGGTTCATAGAATAACAGAATTGGAAGGGACCTTGGAGGTCATCTAGTCCAGGACCTCCAAAGCGCTCCCTTGCCTCGAGGAAGATGCCCTTCCCAAGAACGACCTTGATGGCGTGGTTCCCCGCTACTGTTGGCTAACCTTGTTTATCCATCCATCCATCCATCCATCCATCCATCCATCCATCCATCCATCCATCCATCTATCTATCTATCTATCTATCTATCTATCTATCTATCTATCTATCTATCTATTTATTTACTGTATTTATCCATCCATCCCCTTCCTCAAGCAGGGATTTGCAATAGAATAGAACTGGAAGGGGCCTTTGGAGGTCTTCTAGTCCAGCCCCCTACTCCAGCAGGAGACCCTATACCCTTATTTCAGGTAAGTGGCTCTCCAGTCTCTTCTTGAAAACCTCCAGTGTTGGAGCACCCACAACCTCTAGTGGCAGGCAGTTCCCCTGGTTAATTGTCCTTGCTGTCAGGAGGTTTCTCCTTTTCATTCCAGGTCTCTTCTCTCCTTTTTTAGTTTCCCTCCATCGTTTCTTCATCTCTTTCCTTATTTCAATGCGTCGACCGATGGCGCCAGCACACAGAAAAACCAGGGTAACACCCACCCCCCATGCACCCCTCCTCGCGGGAAGCCCTAGAGATCATCCGGAAGGACCTGAAACCCTCCTCCCCCAGCCCATCGACTGGGAGGGAGCCACTCGGGGGGGGGGCAAAGGTCAGAGACCCCGCAGGGCTTCGTCACGAGGGTCCGGCCTGGAGGGCGAGGGTCCGGTTCCATCTGGACAGGACGGCCGGTTAAACATTGGCCGAAAGGAGACATCAGCAAATTCCTAGCTCAGTGGGTCAGGGGTGTGTATGTGTGTTTGTGTGTGTCTGTGCAGTGTGCAACCCCACAGATGCTTTTACCAGCGTTTCTCGACTTACGGCCATTTGTTTAATGACCGTTTGCAACAACACTGAAAAAAAAGCCACTTAGGACCCCCTGCTCACCCTTACGACCGTCGCCCCGTCGCCCAGACAACGAAGTGAGTTCATTTGCCCCGATTTTATGACCTTTCTCCCACACTGTCGTTAAGTGAATCCCTGCCGCCGTGGTGTGCGTCGCACGGTCATTGAGAGAAATCGGGCTTAGCCTCTGGATGTTGGTCGCCGGAAGGTCGGCAAAGGGGGTCACCGTGGCCGTCATAAATCTGAATACTTTGTGAAGCCTCCATCAGTGGTGCGGATGGGGGCCTAGAGGCAGGGGTCTCGCCTCACCATCATATTACCCATTTTACCTGAAAATATGACCTACCCTGAAAGTAAGGCCTAGCTTGATTTTTACTCGTGCGCCCAATATAAGCCCTACCCCCAAAATAAGCCCTAATTAAGATCCCGCCCACTCCAGAGAGGATGGCTAAAAATGAAGCTAGGGTGGTGGTGGGAGGGGGTGAGCTGCCCTACTACTTACAGGTGTAGCCAGGCCTCGCACCCCCCGACACCTGCCTGGCCGGCCCATTTCTTCTGCAGCTGGCAAGGCTGGGAAGGCTTTCCTGAAGGCCTCTGTAGGATCGATCCAGAGCTCTGTGATCAGCTGCAGAGGCCTTCGGAAAGCCTTGCCGGCCGCAGAAGGAGAAGTTCCTGAAGGCCTCTGTAGGACCGATCCATAGCTCTGTGATCGGCTGCAGAGGCCTTCGGAAAGCCTTGCCGGCCGCAGAAGAAGAAGTTCCTGAAGGCCTCTGTAGGACCGATCCATAGCTCTGTGATCGGCTGCAGAGGCCTTCCGGAAAGCCTTGCTGGCCGCAGAAGGAGAAGTTCCTGAAGGCCTCTGTAGGATTGATCCATAGCTCTGTGATCGGCTGCAGAGGCCTTCGGGAAAGCCTTGCCAGCCGCAGACCGAGAAGTTCCTGAAGGACTCTGTAGGATTGATCCATAGCTCTGTGATCGGCTGCAGAGGCCTTCGGGAAAGCCTTGCCGGCCGCAGAAGGAGAAGTTCCTGAAGGCCTCTGTAGGATCAATTCGGAGCTCTGTGATCGGCTGCAGAGGCCTTCCGGAAAGCCTTGCCGGCCGCAGAAGAAGAAGTTCCTGAAGGCCTCCGACAGTGGAAAGGAGGCCGGGGGCGACGCACGCAAGTGAGGTTAGTCAGTGGATGACTTCCCCCCAAAATAAGACCTGGTGCCTATTTTTGGTGGCAAGGGTCTTATTTTCGGAGAAACACAGGTAGAAAATATGCTGTATCTTCTTTGTCCTTCATCTTCATCCTTTCTGCACACTCTAGTAATTTTTTATTTGATTTTCTTTTCCTTCTGCAGGAGTTGCCTCCGTTTCCCAGCGCTGTGCAAATACAATTGTCGAAACCTGCAATATGAAATATACATTCCCTTTATCGTATTTTTCTTCTGGTAATTATATACCTGACCGAAATATTTCTGGCTTCTAATCGATCATGAATTTTTATTTGTTTTTATTTTTATTTTGGTCTTTCTTTCTCTCCTGTTTGCAATTTATTCTCTCTCTTTTTTTGCTTTTTTGCAGGAAAGGAATCGTGATTTTGTCAAAAAATATCTTCTCCCGGAAGAAAATTAGCCATGGGCTGAATAAAAAGTTATGCTCTACTTCCCGTCTGCATTTTGTGGTCTCCCGTGACCCAAAATGGCGACATGTGGACAGGGTGTCCTTGACTTACGCCCAGAATTGAGGCCCAAAAGGACGCTCAGCGAGACATTGGCCAATCAGTGAATTCGGCCCCGCGGTACGAACTTTCTTTGCCACGGTGCTTAAGTAAATCGCCGCGGTTATTAAGTGAGTCACACAGTCGCAAAAGGAGATCGTGTGACCCTTCCAGGAGGCTGCCGCCGTCATAAATACGAGTCGGTTGCCGAGCGTCTGGATTTTAATCCCATGGTCCTAAAGTGTGAAAAATGCTCAAAAGCACCTTTTTTTCCCAGTGCCGTTGTAACTTGGAACGGTCACTAAATGAACCGACGAGTAAATGTAACAGGGTGGATAATGTCATGCCTTGGTTTGGCCACCAGGTGGCGCTTGGTGGCTGAATCAGCTCCCGGCTGCTGGGAAACCTAATTGAATCGTATTATTTTTTTTCGCTTCTTTGTGGTGGTTAGGACTACAATTCCCATCCCTACGTAGGCGGGTGAGGTGAAGGAGGATGGGGAAGCCGTTGGGCGCATCTGGAAGACCCCCGACCCGTTCTGCATGGGGCAGGGGAGGGGGTCCCAGAGGTTGGAAGAGACGCCTGGAGATAGAACCGTTCAGAAAAATCAAAATAGACGATTTGAGTTGAAGTACAAGCATTCATTTAGTGACTGTTCCGAGTTACGACGGTTCTGAAAAAAAGGGACTTTGGAGGCCGTTTTTCACTCTTACGACGGTGGCAGCATCCCTGGGAGTGGGTGGAGAGTCACTGCACCCAACTTGCCACGGTTGTTAAGTGAATCTCCACAGTCACTAAATGAATCTGGCTTCCCTGTTGACTTCGAAGGGCGCAAAAGGAGTTCGTGTGACACATACACACACCCCGGGACGCTGCGATCGTCATAAATACGAGTCGGTCGGCTGGCGTCTCGTATTTATGGCTCATGTGACTGAGGGGAAGCTGCAACGGTCATAAGTGTGAAAAGTGGTCCTCGGTCCCTTGCAAAACAAAAAGGATTTGAACGCGCAGGAGATTTGAGGAGGGGTCCCTCACAGGAGGAGGGAGGGGGCGTTGCAGGTC
>JAOYMU010000049.1:26583178-26594293 GCA_025802295.1 Psammodynastes pulverulentus
ACTCAGCCTTCCATCCTTCCGAGGTGGGTAAAATGAGGACCCAGATTGTGGGGGCAATAGGCTGATCCTATAAACCATTTAGAGAGGGCTGTAAAAAGCACTATAATGCGGTATATAAGTCTAAGAGCTAGGCTAGGCTAGGGCTATCCCCTCTACTTTGCACATACTTTGGGTATTTAAAATCAAATCATAATCCATAATTTACACATAAGGGATCTCATAATGAACTGGGGCGTGGACTTCTCTGTCTTTGTGAAATCAAATGAAAACCTCAGTGTACGCTTTTGGAAGAAGAGTATTCAATGGAATGATAGAAGGTATTTTATTATTGGTATACAGGCAGTCTTCATTTACCAACTACTTTGTCTAATGACCGTTTGAAATTATGCCACTTTTCGCATTTATGACCGTTGCGATGTTTTGCAACCACCATTCATATGTATCATAGCTGCCCACAAGCGGAATTAATGAATAATTAATTGTCCCGAATTATTTGTACCTATTTCTTGTTTTCTTACTTATGTTACATATATTTGTATGTTACGTTTATTCTTATGTTTATTCTTATATTTATTCCTTGTAAGTGTTTGACAAATCAAATAAATTAAACAAACAAACAAACAAGTAAAATGTTGAAGTGAAATAACAAGTCATGATCATGTGATGTTTCCTTTAACTACTGCAAGTGATTCACTTAATGATGGGAACCAAAGTGAGGTCGTAATTCTGGTGCATTCATATGATGCTTAAGTGACTGCGGTGCTTAATGGTGGAGTTGCTGGTCCCAGTTGTAGTGGGTAAGCAAGGACTGCCATATTACCCCTGTACTGATTGCTAAAATGGACAGTTTGTGTTCTAAAAATGGTTGAAAATGCAACGGACAGATGAGATCATTCTTTTACATTTGGCTGCAGTGTTGCAAACCTAAATTTTGGAGAATGATTTATAACAGAATGAAACGAATTTTAAAGGTTTAATTTCCTTTCCCAACCTCCTTACAATCAATTCCTTACAATCAGAATAGAGCTGGAAGAGACCTTGGAGGTTTTCTAGTCCAATCCCCTGCTCAAGCACGAGACCCTATACCATTTCAGCGAAGTGACTGTCCAGTCTCTCCAGTGATGAGGCACCCACAACCTCTGATGGCAAGCTTCTTCTCTAAATTTAGAAAAATCCTACTTTTCTAAATTTCACATTCCTGCAAAGTGCACTGAATTAGCTCTATGCATGGTAACTACTGCAAAGATATTCTGTGCTTCTCATTGAAAAGTACAGTCAATTTACTTCTGAAGAAGAACGGCTGAATTCCGGGATTATATTTAAAACAACCTTGTTGCTGTTGTTGTTAGTTGCAAAGTCATGTGTGACCCATCGCAACCTCATGGACAATGCTCCTCCAGGTCTTTCTGTCCTCCACTATCTTCTGGAGTCCATTTAATCTCATGCCGACTGCTTCAGTGACTCCATCCAGCCACCTCATTCTCTGTTGTCCCATTCTTCTATTGCCCTCAATCTTTCACAGCATTAAGCTCTTCTCCAGTGAGTCCTTCCTTCTCATTAGATGGCCAAAGTATTTGAGTTTCATCTTCAGGATCTGACCTTCTAAAGAGCAGTCAGGGTTGATCTCCTTCACTCCTTGCTGTATCTTTAATCCATTCATTGGGTCTGAAATGGACTATATCTGCATATGTGATTACATTGTTCTTGCTGGAATTATGTCCAACAAGAAAAGCATTTGTAGGAGAAGTTAATGGTGAAATGGTTGAGCTTACGATTTTCATTATAGAATTTCAAACTGACAATGTATCCTTTTAAAATTTTTGTTCTCCGTTGTGTCTTTGTATCATATATATATCTGTGAAATCCATTAATTAAGGCAGCTCCTTCTTATATTAACATTCTAGTATTTGTAAAATTTATCCACTCTGTTATCCATGACAGGATCTTGCTTTATCATACAATTTAAAGTTTGGAAGGACAAGTTCACCTCTGTCTTTTGAATCCTCTGTAATTTTACTCTGGATCTTTTCCCACCCCATATAAATTTACTGACAATTTCTTGCCATTCTTTTCTCTGAGACTGTAACTGGGGCCATTTGGAACGAATAACTGGTCATGGCTAATACATTCAACAATTACAATGGATCCTAACCAAGATGGCTTTAGATTCCTTCACTTTTTGAGATCTCTTTTAATCCCTTGCCACCCTTTAGCATAGTCATTGTGATACATTTCTTGAGTATTACTTATCATGTTGCCAACCAAGAATGGACTGTCTGACAGTCAGCTTCTTCCTGCAAAAAATTAAAAATTTTCGTTACACATCTTGTAATTATTATGGGAGCTTGGACATTTATTTTGGGTAACATTTGATGGAGAGGTTATATCATGGCCACATTTCTATGGAGGAAAAATGGAAAAGCATCCATCTCAAATCCAGACATTAACATGGAAGAGAATTTATCCTGTGGTCCCTGATTCTGAATCAAAGGAAGTGAATTTAGATCGGATTATCCAGCCAAAAGGTAGGTTATTGCCACCCAATCATTCAAAGACTTTTGGAACTGTGACTAGATTTTAGGGCAGAAATGTGAGAGGGCTTTACTTTTTCTTTTAATAAGATGCTCAATAAGTATTTTACCTATAGCTATTGAATATAGGACTGAAATGACAGGGCACACTACAACGGACAACAATAGGTGTCACATCTGCTGTTTTTGGAACAGTGAATATTTATCTAATTGTCCTAACCTGGGAGATTATTTGGCATATTCAAATATACTTTTCTTGAGGGTCATTTTTTTGCCAAGGAATTTTGATTAAGCAGTGTTCCTACCTGCATTTGTATGTTTGGGAGGGTTGTGCCACAAATTTTAACACATGCAGAAGGTTTCCAGATCTACAACTGGTGAAAATCAGCACCATATCTGTAAAACACTTTTCTCTTTGAAGTATGCTTGCCAATTTTTTATTGTTCTATTTTAAATATATATTAAAAGCATTTAAAAGTTAGAGACACTCTCTATAAAAGCTGTGTTGTCTAGGATCAGGATGTTGGTCCCAATTTAAAATGGTTGTTAAACATTAGTACTGTATATTCAACTAAAACAGGGTTTGACTTATAAACATGTTTTGACTATGTTCATTTTTATGACTAAATTTTTCTCCTTAGGGCTACAGAGGCCAACCTTTATCATCCACCATCTTCACCATTTCCTATAACTACTATGTGGGAAATTGTAAATGAGATTCTTTTCCACTAAACATTAAAATGAAAATATTAAAATGAGTGAACGAATGTAATAAATGCCCCATATTTACTATTGTTTGGGCTTATAATTTAAACAATAGTTGACATTCCTACCACAAATGCTTGTAACCAGAAATGGATGCAAGGCCAGATGTCTGCTATTCTGTAATTGGTCCCCAAAGTTTGCATATTAATTTTTTTCCTTTCCTATACTATAGATTTTTATCATAAGCAGTATATCAAAGAATAGGGCTGATTTCTTACCCTGAACAAGTGAGTAGCAAAACTAATGTAAAATTAACATGGAGGAAAATGAAATATCTTGAATCATTCCTATATAAGTCATCTGCATTTTGTGGAAATTTAGCATTTAAAATAATATTTTGGAGAGGCAAATGAGCAAAAATACTGGCCTGTTTTATACAGAGTGCTGGACCATGGTGCGATAGCTGTTTTTGCATAGTGTGAAACGTGAGTTTATGGCTTAAAGCTGCCTATTTCCTCGCTCAGTAGAGTATGATTTTTAAAAATCCTACAGAAATATTTTATGTGGAAATGCTAAGCATAAGCCTTCTCCAGAACTGACAGCAATAGTATCGTATCTTATATACATTTGAGAAATGTAGAGAAGACGCGCTCTAAATCACGGGTGTCAAACTCGCGGCGTCACTTTGCCATCATGTGATGTTTCACGATGGTTTTCCCATTTGCAGAGCTGGGGTGGGTGTGGCCTTTGTGTGACGCATCTGACCTGTGGGCCGCCAGTTTGACACCCCCGCTCTAAATGGAAGGAAATTTCACATCATGCGATAACAATTTTTTTTTATTTTGGCATTTCCATTTAGTATAAAAACTTCTTTCTTATTCATTCATCCTCTGCTCAGTGATGCTTACTCCCTTGTAGGTATGTTCATGACCAGGGATGGGCTTCAAAAATTTTAGCAAGGGGTTTTCTGCCTGGTTGTTGGGTGGGCATGGCCATAGTGGACGTAGCCTAGTCTGCCTCCTGCACCACGGCAGGTGGGGGTCGTTTTTGCCCTCCCTGGGCTTCAGAGGTTTTCTTTGAGCCTCTTGGAGGGTGAAAATGGCCTCTCCAGGGTCCGGAGGTCCTCTGCATTTGCAGCCTTCCCAAACTTCTGAAAGGCCCGTTTTTCACCTTCCCCGAGCCTCTGTGCATCCCCTGAACTTACCAGCATCCAAAACGGACCGTATGGGGACTCCTGGGAGGGGCGGGATGGGATGGATGGGGCCAGCCAGGAGTGGGATTTGGGGGTTTTCCAAATTGCACAGAATCTTAGCTAGAGGTTCTCCCGAACCCCTGTGAACCCCCAGCAGCCCACTTCTGTTCATGACCTTAGCCATCAGCCATACCAGTCAAAGGCAAGATGGCAAGCCTTCTGATCACCAGATAAAGATGCCCACTGGATTAGCAGATGTCTCTGTTGTGGCCAAACCGTAAAGCAATCAAATACTTTTAAAGATGCAACGTAACATTATTAGGGATGCCAACAACACAAAGATATTTATCCTTTCCTACTAGGTCAGCGTGCTAGCCATAATATCTTTGAGATGCGGTCTGTATAAAATATAAAAAATGTGCTTTACTGACTGAGTCACTTCCTTGTTGCCACTCGGATTCAGTTCAGTTTACTGTGAATGTTTTCTTCCAAGGGCACTTTGAGCAGTTCATGGGGATGTCGGGGGGGAGGGGGGCATCCAACAGAAGCAGATTTCTTCCAGCCTAGTAGTAGAATAGTAGATCTAGAGTAGTAGCAATAAATAGTAGAAACGTCTCTGTTCCTGGATAACAACAGTAAAGAAGGTCAAAATGAAGCACTTTAAATAAAGATATGTATAGTGTCTATATCAGAATTAAGTCCAAGGATCTAAGGGGTCTGGGAGGGTCCCCTTCACTCAACAGCAATGAAAAGTAGTTTGTTGCATGCAACATATATAGAATAGAGTAACAAAGTTGGAAGGGACCTTGAAGGTCCCTTAGGCAGGAAACCCTAAACCACTTCAGGCAAATGGTTATCTAACCTCTTCTTAAAAACTTCCAGTGTTGGAGCATTTACAACTTCTGGAAGCAAGTTGTTCCACTGATTAATTGTTCTAACTGTCAAGAAATTTCTCCTTAATTCTAAGTTGCTTCCATCCTTGATTAGTTTCCATCCAGTGCTTCTTGTTCTGCCTTCAAGTGTTTTGGAGAATAGGTTGACCCTTTCTTCTTTAAGGCAGCCCCTGAGATATTGGAACACTGCTATCATGTCCTTCTTTTCATCAAACTAGACGTACCCAGCTCCAGCAACCGTTCTTTATATGTTTTAGCCCCCAGTCCCCTAATCATCTTTGTTGCTCTTCTCTGCAGTCTTTCTAGAGTCTCCACATCTTCTTTACATCATGGTGACCAAAACTGGATGCAGTATGCCGAGTGTGAAATGAAAAATGAATCCATTTTATCCAGTGCATTTTTTTTGCTGGAAATCAGAAATAAACACCAGAGACTGGGGGTGGGGGGGAAACTATTCCAAAAAATTACAATCATGTGACCACGGACATTTCAAACAGCTGTAAATATGAGCAGCCAAAATGAGCTCTCTCAAACATGAGGGCCCAAAATGCAATCACTTGACCATGTGTGTATGTATGTGACCATCAGAACTCCTGAACCTGGTCATAAGTATCTTTTATCTTTGGTTGTTAAGTGACTAGTCTTCAGTGAGGATTGCCCATATAGTGTCCATCCACATAAAGGCAAGAGCTATTTATCTTTAGGACGTGCTACATTTCACCTTTGCACCTCTAAAAAAGATGCTTCTGCAAACCAATTTTCCTCAGTTTTGTACAAGAAAAGGATATTCTTCATAGTTACAATTCAAAACTAATTATCTCATTATTTTTTGTATAACTGCAGAAATTTATCAAATTGTGGGCAACCAGATTGCATTAATAAGAATTAGCTGGGGGAATTACGATCTTACTCATTGTTATGTATGTCTAATCATAGACAGCTAGGACTGGTGGTAGAAAAAAAAACATGAGGAAATTTAGAAATAAATCAATGCCAAGCAAATGCTTTTAAGTTTTTAACCTTCAAGCTAAGTGCAGCAAGCAGAGTGCCCTTCCTTAAAAAGGATTCATTCATGTCATGCTATTGTGACATGAATGTGTCATTATTAAAGAACTCCACTTATTAAGAATTAAGGAACTCTGTATGCACGACTAACTCCACAATAGTTTCATTCTTTAGAAAGGGAGTGCCAGCAGTTTTATTCTGGATAAAATATAATTTTGTATATGATTTGATTATACCTCAGTTTGCACTAAGGTCAGTTTTCCCCGACTCTATCTGCTTCCCCTAGAAAAGTATCTGGCCATCACTTCTCTTCAGAAAAAAAGGGAAAAAGTACTCAGCACATCAGTAGAAGTGAGTAGTGCTGCCAATAGTTTAAATGAATATGTAGAGCACGGGTCCCCAACCTGTGGGCCACATCCCACTACCGGGCTGTGGCCTATTCGCAACCGGGCCACATGAGTGGTGGGTAGGCATGCCAACCCGACTCATGTGAGCGGCTGGCACCAGCACTCACAGACTCACTTGCTTGACACAAATGCCTGCCCCTCACGTAAAACCATCCCCTCTTTCCCCCCCTTCCATGCCATTCCACCAACTCAGAAAGGTTGCGGGATGCTGGTGTAGAGGAAAGGATTTTATATTTATGATTGTCAAATGTGATCCTTCATTTGCTTACTTTCAAAACCAGATTGGACTTTTGAGCATGAAAGAAATGCATGGTCGGGACCTTTGAGGCAATCTATAAGTCTAGATGAAAAAAATAATGGAGCCATTATTTTACAGCCATTCATTTAGTGACCGTTCAAAGGTACAGTGGCACTGAAAAAGCTGACTTATGACCATTTTTCACACTTATGACTGTTGCAACATCCCCATGGTTACATGATCAAAATTTGGACACTTGGCAACTGGCATGTTTGCAGTGTCCTGGAGTCATATGATCACCAGCTGGCTTCTGACAAAGTCAACGAGGGAAGCCAGATCCACTTAACATCTGGATGATTCACTTAACAACTGCAGTGATTCGCTCAACAATTGTGGCAAGAAAGGTTGTAAAATGGGGCAAAATTCGCTTAACAACTGTCTGGCATAGCAACAGAAAGTCGGGGCTCAATTGTGGCCATAACCAAGTTGTAGAAGCAACAGTAAAGTTGTGATGTATTTTCACTGTCAAGATTTTTTTTTCCATAATTGTCCATTGGTACATTGCATTATCAGATTGGATTCATATCTATTCATTATTTAGATGCTTGATGTCCATTCAAGCACACCTCCCAGTAGCCTTTTCATTCTACATTTCAAGACTAGAGAATTTCAACTTGGGCCTAACTGGCATCTCTTGATTTTTTTCTGACATTCCATGCTCTTCTTTTCTTGAAATATTTTTTTCAAACATCTTCTGTTTGAATTCAGGAACCAAACTTTCTTGGGAGTAACTGTGTCTCCATCTAACCATGAAAGTAACATTTTTACTCTAGGTGTTCCTGCATTTACACTGAATGGCTTTATTGTCTGGAGTTCATATTGAGCTATGAAATTAGTCAGGCTTAGAGAGTAATCATGAGCATATTTACAGAGACATACTTTCCACTAAATTTAGTAGAAATGACTCCAGACTAAATGTGTTCAGGATCATTCAACTGTGGATTTGCCTCAACAAAATATTAATGAATCCAGTGTCGGAATTAATGGGTGTTAGTTTTTGCTAACAGTGTTGTCTATGTGAAAGCTGGCATACACCTCTCCATTGTGGCAGTTTGTAGATGTACAGCTCTTTTCCGTTGCCTGTTGCAAGGAATAGAAAACTGAACTCTATTTCAGATTTTAATTATGAATCTATAACATATTCCGTGAAGATAATAAAATAACTATTGCCTATAATGACGGAAGAATCTCTATATCGGCATATTTCCTAAGAGAGCTGAATTCAAGGATAATATTTCTGTGAATAAAACTTTCTGCCAAAACAAGAGGCAGCCACACCAGACAGCTATCAATGTCTTAGCCACCACACCAACAAGCGAAACTGAAAAACAAGTGGCACACTATGCAGTTTCTTGGAGATTAAAAGGAGAACTTTTTGAAAGGATTGATCCCAGAGAAGACACACTTAGAGAAAAATCACACAGCAGACCCAGTATGTGTGTGCATGTTCATTTGATTGTGGCAGAGACCATCTGATTTTTGTTTTAATCCCAAAGCTTAATCCTAATGGGAAACCATGCATTTTACCCCAAATGAGATGAAAATCAGTGTAGGGAGAATAGGTCCAAACTCCCATCCCAACACTACTTAGCCAGATGTTACTGAGTCAGGCTTTATCCCTGATGCTGATACCAGCAAATAATTACTGTCTCTGGTAACTTTTACCTGTTCCAAGGGCATTCCTTTAATTTATTTTATTGTTATCCTATCCACCCACCTTATCTGTTGCTGCTTTTTTATATTCCCCCTAAGGTTCCTAAACATAATCATTTTTCCAGTTCATCATTTACATGCAACATATATTTAAAGTATATGAGCTTCTGCTTCCTGATCATTACCTCAGGGAAATAATCCATTTTTCTTAGGTACAGGACTATTGGATGTGTTCTTGCAGTCCTGCTACCTTCTTCCCTAGAGGATTTATTTCTCTAGCACACTAGTTCCCCTTTTCAATCAGCAGTTCCTTGTGGATATTTTAAGGTAATTCTGGTTGTTAAGGGATATATTCTGCTGGTTATGGGATTTTTCCATCCTAACAATCAGAGTATGTATTAATTTACCATGAAATCCCCACATTTTTCAGTAAGGTGACCTCTTTAAGAAAATATATTCTTGTACTGTATCTTTCCTTCCCTCAAACCAGACATTTCTTTCTGAATGGCCAAATGCTTCTCTCCTGAAACTGGACACTATATTAGCGCTTTTGTAAAAAAAAAAAAAATAGAAAGGAATTAACTACTCATAGGAGCCTATGCCTTATAGTCCAGCTACAAGTAGTCCTTGACTTACAATAGTTCATTTACTGACCATTTGAAGTTATGGAAATGACTTATGATTGTTTTTCACACTTATGACCATTGCAGCATCCCTCTGGTCAGGTGATCAAAATTTAGAAGCTTGGCAACTGGCATATATTAAGTGTCCGGAGGTCCCCTTTTGCGACCTTCTGACAAGCAAAGTCAATGGGGAAGCCAGATTCATTTAACAACTGTGTTTATTAATTGAAAAACTGCAGCGATTCATTTAACAAGTAGCAATAGCGCTTAGACTTATATAGTGCTTTATAGCCCTCTCTAAGTGGTTTCCAGAATTAGCATATTTTCCCCAGCAATTTGGGTCCTCATTTTACCCACCTCGGAAGGATGGAAGGCTGAGTCAACCTTGAACCTGGTGAGATTCGACCTACCAAATTGCAGACAGCCGATAGTCAGCAGAAGTAGCCTGCAGTACTGCACTCTAACCACTGTTATAACCGCCGAGGCTATGGCAAGAAAGATTGTAAAATGGGACAAAACTCACTTAACAAATGTCTCACTTAGTAGCAAAAACCTGGGGCTCAATTGTGGTGATACGTCGAGGACTACGTGTTACACAATTCCATTCAACTTGTCTACTGGATTATGGCTGATGACTAACAGAAGCTGCCTTTAGTCATTGTTTATAGTTACAAGTTTCTGTTCCTCTCTAGTTAAATTTATTTTCTTGTTGTTTGCTCATCCAGTGATATGTTCTTTGATACGTTCTTCCTTTTTCTGATTCACACTCTCCACATAACTAGGAGACATCCGATGCAACCCGAAACATTTCAGCTGACTGTAACAACTGCTGGGGTTCCAGGCAGGGAATG
The DNA here is from genome assembly GCA_025802295.1 of Psammodynastes pulverulentus. NCBI lineage: Eukaryota > Metazoa > Chordata > Lepidosauria > Squamata > Psammodynastidae > Psammodynastes > Psammodynastes pulverulentus. The sequence continues at coordinate 26,593,337 of JAOYMU010000049.1, forward strand.
TAAACTATACCTGCCTTCAATAACCTGTATATTTACAGGTTGCATTCTGCACTATACACTGAAAGAATCTTCCTTTTTAAAAAAGTATATTTGAAATTCTGCATTTACTTGCCTTAGCATCACATAGCACTAAGCTTCTGTTTTCACATTGTCATTATGGAGTACCGAGTGTAGATTAATGACAAAAAAAACCATGAATGTCAACAACTGTAGCTGCACCATAACGAAATTGGCAAAAGTGAAGGGGGTCTGAATACTTTCTGAACGCACTGTATCTGAATGGATAATACTGTGGATAACAATATGTTTTCTCAGATGTTTGTGGATTTTTCAATGCTAGAAACTAATCTATTTTACAGACTTTAACAAGTGACTTGCAATGATTTCTGAAAACTAGATTCAAACTCTTCATATGGATGCAACTTTAGAGATTATTTTTTTTAATTCTCAATGGATCACCTGCAGGTTACAGTGGGGTAAAATTTTAAATCCCACCAAAGAAAGCTACTCTTTTACATCAATCCTAAGACAAGAAAGTTTATTTGTTTCATGCTTAACACCTGAAATTCATTCCATAGAGGAAAGGCCTATGATTCTGAATCTAAAATGACAGATAAAAGATGCTGCATCTTTTTCCATCTATTGCTTCATCACAATAACCCTACCCAAAATGTTCTATCCAGGTTTGTTTTTAGCTTAGAATTCAGCTGTTGACTATTGATTCAGAATGGTGCAGCATAAGTAGTTATGGACCAGTGGTGAAATCTTAGTACCTCGAAGACCTCCCGAGAGGTACTAGGGCCCATGTGAATGAGTCTCGGAGCCCATATAAACCCATGCCCCAATCCCACCTCCTGGACCCGGTCACCGGTCACTCACACCCACCCGTGCCATGCGGTACGGTAAAACTCAATAAATGTCTCACTCAGCAACAGAAATTTTGGGCTCAATTTTGGT
>JAOYMU010000049.1:26729017-26744791 GCA_025802295.1 Psammodynastes pulverulentus
ACACATACACACACACACACACACACACACACACACACACACACACGTTTTTATGTTTAGTATCATTTGATGTCACAACCCTTTTCACATACATAGATCCAGAATCGGCCAAAGAATCCATGACTAAATTGTTCCATAGCACACTTGGCCTAACCAAATGCACCAAAATTGAAACACCCTGAATCATGGATCTGATCAACCTTTAGCTAACCACATATTTTCAATTTGATGAACAAGCCTATTCACAAATCAAAGGTACATCCATGGGATCACAGCTTTCAGAACTCCTATGATGGTCATAATGCAATGTTGATAGCACTCCTACGGATACAACCCAAAACATGGTCAGATATGAAGATGATAGTTTTACCCTCAGGAAAAAAGATCAACGAGAGGACACATAGGAAACCATCAACGATATCTTTAAAGGAATCAATGACACAACGGAATAAGAAGAAAACAGCAACACACTACCCCTCCTGGATATCAGCAGAGACTGTGATGGCAAACCAGAAACAGGTTTATTGAAAAATCACCCACACCAACCAAATGTCCCATTACCAAAATAATAACCCAACCTCCTACAGGAAAAGCTGTGTAAGAACACTATATAGATGAGCACAAACACACTACAGCAACGCTGAAAGTCAGAAAAAGGAAACAAATCATTGATACAACACCTTCCTAAAAAATGTGCCTAACTGATCATATAGCACAATCAACACAAGCTGTAAAAAAAGATAACACTGACATACATCAAAAACATCTTAGAAACCACCAACAATTACAACCACATGGCATCAGCATAGCACACAAAGCAACTAAAGCCTCCTAAGTAAACCAAAAGACCCAGCTATCCAGGAAGAAAAAGCAGGACTCATCTACAACATACAGTAAGCATCCAGGAATACCAACTAGTGTCAGAAGATATGATGAAAACTCTTTAATTTTAATTTCATAATGCATGGACAGACATAATGAGAAACTGACTTTTCTAGATAAGAAAAGCCACATCCCAAAACACACGACAATTCCTGGAAGCCTGGCATTCTGACAAATTGGCCATTAATAGGCACATAGACATAAACAGCATCTACCTGCCATTCAAAAGAGACAATCAACAAGCCAAAAAGGGTAGAGAAAGACCAAAACATTCCCTACCAGCAAGCAACATCCAAATGAGCACAGAATTAACATTCAAGAAGGGAATAATAAAGCCCAACCGAAGAACTGGCAAACAAACCAATAGTAAATAACCCAACCAAAGCAACCACTAAGACTGTTCCCATCAATACTGACAGGCAAGCCACGAGAACATGGGTGTCAAACTTGCCATGTCATGTTGCCATCATGTGACATTTCGTGACTTTTCCCCCTTCACGGAGTTGGGATGGGTGTGACCTGCATGTGACCCATCCGGCCCGTGGGCCACCAGTTTGACACCCCTGCACTAGACTGTAAACTGAGAGCAAACCTCATTCCCTACCAGCACTGATGCTGTTATAGTTTGGGTAATGAAATATCTGCAAGAAAACAACCAAGGACCTCTCAGTATAACACACTATACACCTATACACTGTTATTCCTCACTTGGCAGAAGTTTGGGGTTTTTTATATGGGACAGCATTAATAATATTACAGAAATCCTGATCAACAAAAGTAATGTAGCAAGTTTCCAATTGCAGATTATAACTTCACATGCAACGTTGTACTGAATAAACATTTAAGCTCAATGCTTTTATTTAATATCCTATCTTTCTATTACAAATCCCTTTTCTTTTCATATAAATAGGGATCAAGGGAATTAACAAAGTACAAGATAATTAAACTATAAAAGCACGTCAACTAAAAAAAAAAAGCCCATAGCTAAAAAAAAATATGAAACTTTCTACTAATTAAAATCTACTTCAGAACCAAGAAGTCAGCTTAAAACTCTCTGAGTAAAATGGACTAGCTTATCAGAGGAAAGTTAACAAATATGAAATTTGTTTGTCCTTTCTTGGCAAGGATATCCAGACTTTGGTTGTAGCCATCAACAAAATTGATTTTGAAAAGTGTGAGAAAAAAAGCTAGCCAAACTCTGAAATGCACATATGTTTCTCTTAGAAAATGTAGTATTTCAAATCTTCTGGTCCAAATTTTGAAAAGCCTTATAAGGTACAGCAAACTTTGTCAACAGTACCGGAAAACAATGGAGTTATTATGAAATACTTGCAATTCACCCCTTCCATCCATATTGCAGTATGCCATAATTTCTACATTTTTTAAAAAAGAAAAACCATAATAGCACTTAAGATAGAACCAAATTACATCTGGCCAAATTTATCATTCCTGAGACACAAATTGCATCCTAACCTTAACTATTTACATGAATGCCTGGCTACTACTGAAACTTCAGCGTCCACACTTTTGCAGAACCCAGGACTACACTGAAATATAAACTAAAGTCTTCAAATGGAAAGTACCTCCCTTCAAGACAAAATAAATTCATCTTCCACAATCAACAGATTAAATGCCAATAGGATTGCTCTAACCAAGGCCATAACCAATTGCTGGGAGTTAGGCGGCATATACTTTTACTATATTATGGTGGCTATCCAGATGTTTAGACTAGATCTGGCATTTTTATCTATCTATCAAGTCCTTTCCAAGGAACTAGGACAGGCAGATGTTGCTGCTTAATGATGTTAAAGGTATTGTTGCAGGATGTAAGCTGTTTCAAGTAAAGCTGCCTTTTGCAATTGATTGATGGTGATTTTTGTCAATGCCGATGGTGGTCAAGTGGTGCTCCAGATAATGTGGAGAGAACGCTGCACTTGTGATCTTGACCTCTTCTATGAAAAGTAGAATATGCTCTAAATGAATGTGTTTGCATGGAGAATGCTGTGCAATTGGTCTCTTTGGCTGAAAATATACATCAAGGCAGTCAGTGAACTTTTGAAGCAGCTGTGTTCCAGAGGTTACAAATGCTTTAACTCTTCAGAGGCAACTGTTTCACTCTTATTAACCCCCATGATTTGCAGAATCCTACTCAATGTTAAATTTAAATTTACCCGAACTATTTAACACAAAATAATTTGTCACAGAAGCGACTGCCTGCGAAGGCTCCTGGATTGGGGATGAAAGACGAAAGCAGTATGCTCCGTCCCATATTTGGGTAGATCAGGTTGCTCTGACAGACCAGTCTCACCGGAAAAACACTTAGTTCTACTCAATATTTAGCTATTACAGCTACTAAAGTTAGAAAACAAAATGTCAAGAAGTACCACTTCCCCAACACACAAACAGTTGAAGCAATGAAGCCTCTTTCTGGTGGCCAGTAGATGACAGAACTTGAATCAGAAATTTGAACAAGTTCAGCAATCACTTTGGGGCTGAAAGCTGAGTTTCCCCTCTTTGGTGCGAAGTGTTAAATTTTATTTTCATTTTCTTTCCCCAAATTTGGGGGAATTGCACTGCTGTTATGTAGCAGCTTGCTGATGCATATTGACTGCAAAAAGAGTCTGCTTTTCGGGTTAGTTCTGAACAAAATGAGTTGCTAGGACATATGTGAATCTCCTTCAGGAAGGAAAAAAATAATGCTTCCCTTAAACATTAGAAGTCTGGCCTTCTACTTTTGCTTTCTCAAGAGTCTAGTAATTTTTCTACTATTAAAGTTCAGATTTTAGATTATTCCCCTACGAAATTTGAAATACTTAAATTCCAAGAACATACATTTCGGTCCTATTCTTCATTCACCACCATGAGTGTGCAACAGGGTTGATGGGCTGTGACTTGCAAGAAAAGCACTGACATTTCAGGAGCCATATCTCAATGGCCATTGCAAACGTGTTGCAAGAAGAGCTTTCCACCACAGGGCAGCTCCTAAAGCACTGGTTGATAGTGCCACCTATCCATTGCTTGAGGGGTTTTGAATATTCTCCCTGCTTCCCTAACTCTGTGATGGCGAACCTATGGCATTTGTGCCACCTCTCTGTGGGCACGCAAGCCGTTGCCCCAGCTCAGCTCCGCCACGTACAGTATGTGCGCGTGCCTCCCACTGGCCAGCTGGTCTTTGGGTCTCTGCCAAGCATGTACGGGGGACAGGGTGCATGCGCAGGGGTGGAGCACATGCACAGGGGACACACATGCATGCACCAGGGACACACATGCATGCATGGGAGACACGCGCACATGCAAGGGGCACGTGCACAGAGGACATGCGCACATTGCAATTTAGGGATGCATGAGCGCTTTGGACACTCGGTGCCAAAAAAGGTTAGCCATCACTGCCCTAACTCACCAACTACCAAATGTAGGATTGCTTTCTTCACAGCACTGAAACTGAGTAAGCTTTGAATGTCTGGTTCCCCTCACATTTTTCTTGTATTTTCTTCTTCCTATTTTGGATTTATTTATTTTTTTAGTGTTTGCGTATATGTTGTGTACCCTCTCACACACACAAATTTTAAGGATAATTTCAGAACCTGGAGCCAACAGGAACTTCCGCTGTACTTGGGAAGAAGGACCAAAGGTAGAAAGGAAATCCAAGCCCTCCATGAATCTGGAAGAAAGTTATTCTTGGCAAGGCCTCCTCACAACTCTTCCATATTGATTCTATCATTCCAGAAACTGGGAACGTAAAAAAAATTAAAACTATATACAGGTAAGTCCTCGACTTATGACCACAATAGAGCCCAGAATTTCAGTTGCTAAAACATTTGTTAAATGAATTTGGCCTGCTTTACAACTCTTCTTGCCATAGTTGTTAAGTGAACCACTGCAGTTGTTAAGTTAGTAACATGGTTATTAAGTGAGCCTGGCTTCCCCATTGACTGTGCTCGTAAGAAGGTTTCAAAAAATGGTCACATGACCTCAGGGCACTGCAACCATCATAAATATGAGTCAGTGTCTGAATTTTGATCACATGACCCTGGGAATACTGCAACGGATGTAAGTGTGAAAAATGGTCATAAGTCACTTTTTCTGTGCCATAGTAACTTTGAACATTCACTAAATGAACAGTTGTAAACAGTTGTAAATGATATATGCATATCATCTAGTAATTATTAAATTTTGAATTCCATTTTGAATTGTCAGAATGTTTTGAATGTTACTAATCATTTAAGTATTTTTTGTAATAACAACCAATGGCATGACTATTTATTTGTTTTAGTTTATTTTTCACCTTTTCAATCTGCCCATCTCACTCAGAGGGGGAGTCTGACTATAAAAACTTTAGAACGATATGCATCTATTAAAAGCTTTATTAATCAGGACAACGCCATCATATACTGTGGTTCAATGACTCCTAGTAATATTGATTAAAACTTAAATAATTATGTGAATACCAGAGAACACATACAGTGATTCCCTCATGTAAATCACCTCTAAAGTTGGAAAGTAACAATATGTTTTCTCAATTGTTGCCTACAAACAGCCAAAGGCAGTGGAGAGCTGAGGGACTTGCCTTAGTGAATCAGTATGAGATGGGAATAATTAATTTTAAACCCAGACATACATGTACACACCCCACCAACTGCTTTCAGAACACAAAAACAATCAAGGAAGTATCCAAGCACATTTGTGAACAATAAATTAAGACATCCCCAAACTGTAAATTACCATCATAATAAAAGCTAGGAGAGGAAAGTAAGTTTAATATGAGATATTAGGGAAAGGGAGGAAGCGAGAATCTATAGAAAATACAACAGTGATTAATTTCTCTCACTCAGCCTATCCGTTGCGTAGGGGTGCAGTCACAATGTGGAGAGAAAAAGATAAGCAAAGGCTAAAGGAGAACAAAGGATCTCTAGTAAACAATGGGGAGTTAGAAAAGTCCAGAAATAAGCTAAGAGGATTTGATAGTACTCACAAAAAAATGTTGCAATGTCCATATAATTTTATAGAAGCAGCAAACATGGTTTTCATGCAAGAATGCATTCAATTCCTGGCATCCCCAGATAGGCTAGAAAGATTATGAGAACTTTAGACTAGACGGACTAGTTGAAGCTTCTTATATTCCTTTTCCTTCTATTATAGCAATATATATATTGCTATTTGCAAAGTAACCGAGTAGGGTACAATAAAATGGACCTTGGCTTACAGCACACTCAGTGCTAATACAAAAGATTAAAGGATACATTACATATAAAGAAATAAAACAATTTCTGTATTCAGAGAACCAAATAGGATAGCCAGATCGCTGATTAATCCACTTGTCCTATCCTCTTGCATAACTATCAAGTAAGGTATTTGGATAAAGGAGAGATTAGCAGTGCAGGCTAATAGGTGGAATAGAAAGGAAGTTCTCTACAAGTGTGATCCAGACTCAGAAGAGAATCAAAATAGGTTACACCTTTTATAGTTTCCTTGTTGATTGCAATATTATAGTTACAATGACAAGGATGAAAAAATAACTTTGCAACCAGTCCTTTCGTTTATAGTCCTTGACTTCTGACCTCAATTTCAGCAGTTAAGTGAAGCAGTAGATAAGGACGACACCTATGTGACTGCTTCAATGACCACAATCCTAGTTGCAGTTAAGCGATCTCCTGGGACATTAAGTGGCAGAGAAAAGTACTATCTACCAAAGAATTTCAGCTCTACACTGATCTGAAAACCTCCTGGCAATCAGGCCTTTCACTTTCAGACATTCCTGTTCCCCCATGAAAGATTTTTAGTTCCCCTCCATGCATTCTTCATGGGATTGCAGGAACAGAAGGATTGCACCTTCTCTCTAGGCATGGAGGGCCAATGGGGATGCAAAGCTAAAATCCTCAGGATTTCAGCTCTGTTCCTGCAATCCCTGGAAAGGTTCCAGTTCTCTTCCATTCCCTTCAGTTGCAACCTTCCCTGATAGTTTCCTCATTTCTGAGGATTTTCTGAAGAAGCCAGCAGAGAAGATCTCAAATTATGATCACATTAACCCAGGCCAACTTGGCACCTGGTCATGACTGCAGGCCATACAGGCCTGTCTCCCTTTCTCCAAGATGCTATGAGAGGATTGCGGAAGAAGCTGCACAACATTTTATGACATCAAAAAGGGCTTTCTGGGCCACAAAGCACCATGTCATGGCTGCTATAACTTTGAACAGTTATTAAACAACCAGTTGTAAATCAAGGACTATTTCTAAAGCAAAGGAAACCTGAAATAAATTAATAAGCAAAGCTATAACATGTTTCCCCGAAAACAAGACCTGGTCTTATAATTTTTTTGTCACCAAAAAAGGCACCAGATCTTATTTTGGGGGAATGTCTTCTACTGACTCACCTCTCAGCAGTAGCACCGACAACCCCGCCCAGCAGGAGCCCATGTAGCTGCTGTCAGCCCACTTCGTCTGGCGGCCGCTTGCCACCGCTTGCATGTGTCGGCCCCGAGTTCCATTTCGCCATCAGAGGCCTTCAGGAAAGACCTCTGCAGCCAAGAAACAAGCTCCAGATTGACACGCACAATGCCCCTGGCCTTGTTTTGCTGTCAGAGGCCTTCAGGATGCCGAGAAATGAAGGCCTCTGATGGCGAAATGGAAGCTGAATTGACACATACCCCTACTTTAGAGATTATACTCTTGGGCTAGCTGATCATCCATTTTACCTTCCCCAGAGATAAGTGGTTAAACCTACCCGGAACTGTTATCTAACCATCATCAAGTTTTTGGCATCTTTGCCGGCTTTAATACTGGCATCACCCTTGCATATATTCCAATAATTCTTTAATGATGCCTTGTCTGAATAATGAACATATATTCTAACAACCTGATGATAAAAATCACATATGTATGGACACCTTCTGATTTCTCAATACTGGTGCTCATTCAAGCATTGTAACATACCCTCTTACCTATAGCTTTTGGGAATGCTGGAAGCCACAAAGTCATAGGGAAGATGAGTCTATTTCTCTGTAATTTTTGCATAAGTTTCAACCACTTTTTCTGCATGTTTAATGCACAGAAGCCTGCACTGAAATTAAGTTTGCATTCACATGTTTTCAGCTAATAGACACCCTCTGTTTATACATTTTTGGCTGAGAATTGCTAAGTAAAATTTTGGGCCAAGCATGAACTGAAGTATAATTGCATCTCAACCTATAAATTAGTCCAAGTGATATGAATTAAACTTGTTGCTTTTAAAATGCAGATGAAACAAAAAAAAAACCAAGAAAGAAGGAAACAAACAAGCTTAGGAAGAATCACAGTTTGGGTTTTTTCTATGTGGATGTCACTCCTGTTCCAGGAAGAGAAAACACTGGAGGTTAAAGTAACTTCATCACCAGCTGCTTCCCCATTCCCATGGATCACTGATGTTGGTAGTATATGAGAAATATTGCAAGAGTTCCCATCCAGCAGCTGTTAATCTACGAAAGGTGCTGATTATAATTCAGCTCTTGAAGATTGTCACTTAATGTTACTCAACTGAAAATAATTATATAAGGCATTGTTGTTGCTCTATATAATGTGTAGCATCTGTAAATAACTCATTCACACACGCACTCTGTCAGTCATGAAATGATATCATACATGCTTAATCATTCAGCTCATGTAGACGACCCCTGTAAGCCTTCTTGCTTTCTCTCAAACAATAATAACCAATAATACTTTCTCTACTGCAATGAAGCACTAATTTTAGCATGAAGACATTTTAGGCAAAAGCAGTTGACTAGCCAATCAAATACTTTTCGCTTGCTTTTTCAAAAGCTTCCAATATTTATTTAGGAAATATGCTTCAAAATAGCATAAAGGAATGTCTTGTTCTTTAAGATAATTAATGTTTAATCTATTTAATACAGCAGATGGCTATGATGAAGAAAAGAAAATAAAAAAATCTGGAGCCATCTCCCCGAACCATTTCTATTACAGCTGTTTTTAAAAACATAGGAATTGGCAGAGCTCACCCCACTGGGTCTTGAACTACATACCAAACAGCAAGATATTCTGTGATCGCAGCTTACGGTATCATTTCAAAATATAAACTGAATTTGTGCAAATATGGTATGATAGTTCTATAAAAGTGGATGCAGTCTTGCTTTTTGGAAATAGTGTGCCTAAGACTTGCAAAGTTGTTTTGACAAATGCAAAATTTCAAGACTAGGCAATGCAGTTGTGGTAATTAACCATGTCACCCGCTGTTACCTGTGAAAAGGTAAGACCAATCCATCCCTCTCTTTACCCACAAAGCTTTTCATAGCAGCTTACCGATATCAGTAATGAAACAGGGCCTATCCTCAGATATCATGACACACAGAGTGAAAGGATGTGAAGGGAGGGAAAAATCCAACGGAGGTTATTGAGAGCGGTCATGCCTCAGTCTAATCTTGTTTTAAAAGGATTATCTAGGGCTCTGAGTATATACTAGCATATCTGAGAAGTCCATGACTTACTTCTCTATGCATCTTAAGGGGACAAGAATGATTATGTCATTCTGTTTTCCAAAAATTGAGGAACATGACCATTCTAATGTTTGATCAGGCCAAGTTAGACATTTCCTCAGCAGAAATTCGGCAATGGAATTGACACCAAATATACCACAGTGATGTGTATTTCATAGTCATGTAATGGAGGAGGGTATGTGCAGATTTGATTCATTGTGTGAATAATGCAGGCTTTAGTGGGACTTTAGTTCTCACTCCTTGCCCTAGCAGGGCAATGATGTGACTATCATTAAATACTGATTGCTTTTATGAGGCATGTAGGGCAAAGATGAGCAAGCAATCCAGTTTATCTTACACATTAGCCATTTTTATCAATGGCGCCTAAATAAGGAGTCACTACTGGAGACAAAGCCGCTAAAACATACTACAGACCTCAGCAGACATAATTCATATTTATGGTGCATTAATTTAAAAACTTATTTGCCTACCTTTGGCATTATAACACCATCCATTAAAACAAAATTGAGAAACACAACAAAGAAGTAAGGAACTGTCTCAGAATAAATTAACCTAGGTAAATGAACTGGAGTTCTCTTTTGAACAGAATATTGCTATTAAAGTATTCAGGCAATTGGAGCAGATTTAACCAGGGATCCAGAAGGTTATGATAATATTTTTGATTTCACATAATATTTGCGGGTTTTCAAATCCGGTTTCATGTATAATATAACTACCTAAGAAACAGCACCACTTCTGTTTGTAGTTTATTTTCAGATATAATGTATAATGATTGTTTTGACTTAAGGAAAAGTTTGTCCAGGTGTCAAAGCTTTTCAGAAACTCTTTTCTTGACTCCAAAATCATCAGAAATGTATGGGAAGAAAGTCTTAGTGACTGACTTTGAAATTCACTCTTTCCAGAATTTGATACCTTTCACCCAATGGATAAAAAAACTTTTAAAAATATATATATTCTAAACTTATTGGGTACCCTTCACTGCCATATTATTTTAATAACATTTTTAATCTGGTTGCCATGTCTTTTGACTCTTTAAATGCTTACTGGGAGCTTTATACAGTTTCATTAATGTTATTTATTTTATGTTATAATGTTATTGTTAATTGGTTACACTTTAGCTAAAAGGCAAATATAAATGGATGAAATAAAATAAGTAGCACATAACAATATATGGCAACAAAAGTTCACACACCGTCCATGTGGCTCACTGGCATGATCATACCGCCAACGTTCAATGGCATAATTTTCTTTCTTTTGTTTTATTTTGCACCAAGCTCTAATTTAACAGTTATTTTATGCTGAATAAAACAAATCATGAGAAAACAGAGATAGAGAGTTATAACCCTGAGGAGTTATAACCCTCCTCTTACCAGGAAATGCAATCATGCAATGGGTCAATAAAATAAAATGTAAGGTATATGCATAAAACCAAACAGTAAAATAAGATTTGTTTCTTCCTACGTTTATTTATTCAACTCATCGTCTGCCCAGTCAACAAGCAACTCAATAAAATAAGAATGAACAAAATAATAGTGATAAATTCCTTTTATAAAATAAGTCATACTGAAGATAGTAGAGAACTGAGATGATAAAGTTCATAATATAGGCAAAACTCAAGATCATAAATGTCCTAATTCAAACTTCTGCCTCTTAGCTTTCAGGCTATTTCCATTTTCATGCTTCTATAGTTTTAACATGCCTTTAATGTACTAGCAGATTATCAAGGGTGTGGGGCCATAGTATAGAATTAAATGTTCCTGAATTAGTAATCAAAAGAAGTTGTTCAATCAAATGGTCACCAATAGTAAAGCTGATAGAATAAAATGCATATTTTCACATTTTCACATCAAACACCGTTTTTTATCCTTTGCCTTAAAATGGAAAGCAAAGTTCTATATGCCAATACAATACAAAGAAGTTCATAAACCTTTGACATTTTAACCGAACTTCTGAAAATGGGAAAGTATCTTGATATTGGACAAAGACAGCTGTAAATCACATGAATAGAACCTCTTTTCTTACATTAAATATGTACATTATTTTAAAATGAAGAGTACTTTGTCACTTAGTTCTTTCCTGCTATTTAAGCAAGCCAAAATGAAATAATATTTGCAAAGCTAAATACACAGTTTTTAACATTTTCCTGTCAAACACCATTTTCTAATCCTTACATTAAAATGAAAAACAAACCAATAAGTTAAAATAAAGTCATATTACCATAAAATTAAACAAACATTTCCTAAAATTAAAATAGTTTTTGCAAATGGACTAGTAGCAGGAAGCATGTATATTTTTTGCAGTTGTTGCTTATAAATCAGTTCCCTCATTGAACTAAGCTAGCTGGGGAAGAAGTTTCATTTAGCATACTCAGAGTACATCCGATTTTAATTCAGAATGGCTGTCCTTCCAAGATGCTCTTTGAAGACAGAAAAAAAGAATAATACAATCTGTCAAGCTATCACTCTTCTAGGGATCCCATTGATGTTTTTTATCAAACAGAATCTATTTCAAGAAAGGAAATTCATTAGCATTTCCTTTTTCTGTATTTCAACAGGCAAATGAACTTTTTAAAAAGAAAAATAGAATTATGATCTCAAGGCAGTAGTCATCAGGATATATTTTAAGCTATCCATCATTATAATATGTATGCCTAACTAGTAAATTATACCCACCATTCTTTGTAATTTAGGTTAATTTGAAAATAATCACCAACTAATTATCATATCAATAACATTTCAGCAATATGTTAATTTTAAACCTCTCTATTACTATTTATATCATTTAACTGTATAATAATACAGTAAGTCTAGGAAATTGCCTTACATGTATGTTTATATAATTAGTTGCATACATAATTAAATACTGCTTAACTCTAATCAGGAAGACTTATTACTGTACTTTAAGAAAGAACACCACTAAATTTATCACTCTGAATATAACAGATAAAAATTTACAGCAGTTTGTAGGGTCCTTTGGGATTCTTCATGTCAATTCTTAGTTCTCCTAAGTGTATCTGGAATAGGGTGCTTAATTTCACCCAAGACGTGGTACAAATACATTTACAACCCTTTTAGTACCAACTCTAGTAACCTTACACTTCTGCCCACAATTTTGAATGCTCTCCCCAATTACCACTGAAAAGTGGTAAAGCAACTCTAATTATTATGGAACTTTTGAAATCTAATAAAGACTGCTAGGTTCTTGACTTGAACTTCTTAACCTAACCCAATTATACTCCTTTACTGATACAATTATATATCAGTTATCAGCCAATCAAGAAGACTATTAAACAGTTTGCTAGACATCTTTTTAAAAAAATGTATTTATTTGGCTAGACAACAGAAGGTGCTGTCTGAGGATCAAGCTGTCTTCCAGGATAAAACATTAAGACTTTGATCATATTATACCATTTGGGGGGAAATATTTCAACCACCCAAGAGGAATATCTCACACCGCCTTTACCAATTTAAAGATGACCTTTATTCGATTTCTAGAGTGAGATTGTAGGGATGCCATATGGTTGGGCTCTATCTCAGCTGCTGTTAAATGTCTACATGAAACCACTGGGAGAGGTCTGAATAAACAGAAACAAGCTTAAATTTAATATCAGTAAGTGGGTGTTACAGACTGCCCCAAGCATACTGATACCAGACCCAGCAAGAAGTGTAAGTCAGGTCACATTACCTTTATTGATGAGTTTTAACGTCAAGTAAATAATTGCTGTGTGTTTGGGTCTTATTATTGTATAGGATTAATGTGATATAGGTGGTATATAAATATAATAAAATAAATAAATCCTAGTACATGAAATTTTGCATACTGATTCTTTGGCTATTCTTCTCTATATTACTGGATCCTTGGGCAGCTTTCTGATTTTTAACTGACTTTGTGTTTTTACACATTTAACCTACTCCACCAGAGTGTTTACTATAGCTATCCTCTGTTTCTTGCCACATTATATTACAGCCTGAATTTTAGGAGCTCTGTAATTTATTTCCTTTAAACTACTGTGTTTGTTTACTCCATTTCTATGGCCATCGTTCTGGGCAGTTATTTCTGTACATCCCCTTCAGGTCCTTATCTCATCCATACAACGTCTTCTTTAGCTACATTCTTCATTTCCTTACTTTTCTGAAGCCTGCTGTCCTCCAAGACCGTCTTCTAGATCTGCCTGCTCCACAAAGCCAATCCGCTCTTAAACATGTTTGATGTCTTAAACAGAGTCAGACTGACAATTTTCTTCTTGCGTAGAAGCCAAATTGCAAACATTCTGACAGTTCTATTCCCCAAACAGTTGGACTGTTGTGGATCAACTCACCGCTGTCAGAAGTTTTATTACCTGAAACACAATGCAATACAGATGCTTCTTCTCTCCCTTGTAAAACTTGGATTCGTTTCCAAACCTTTAATTTGTTCAGGTTGACAATATATAGTGTGCTAATTTTCAAATACTAATTGAAAGCAAAAATATTTTCCCATCTTTCAAGGAACATCACTATTCTCAAGTGTACCAACCGATTTGGTAACTAAAACAGCAATGTCTATACAAACTAAAGCTCGCCAGAAAAATTGGCCATGCAGAGCAAGCTCATGAACTAGTGGGAGGCTCTTTGACATTTATTCCGAAAGAAACATGGAAGAAGATAAGTTTCATTGCAGTCTTCTGCAGTATTAGCTAAAGAAATGAAGTCAGTAGATAAACTGAACACTTCAAAAGTGAATTTCCTTGTCATTGCTCTAGCAAAAGTAGCTATTATACCAGAAACTATGGCTGTGTGACAGCTTCTACTGGCAAATACAACTGAACAATTTGTCCTCTTCCTCAAATTCATGCCAGGCAGCCTGAAAAACGGAAGAAAATTATATCGATCTGCCATCTTCACATATCGAAATGTGACTGAACCGCTTTGGAAATCTAGATAAAAACCAGCACATGCATGAACTCAAGTGCAATATTTGAATTCCATCCATTTTTTGAGATCTTGGGAGATCTATAAAATGAATCTATATTGTGGTCATTACCCAGTGAAAAGCAAATAAAGCAGCAAGTCTAAAGATGAGACTAAAACAATTAAAATTAAGTGACAGAGGATAAAACCGTCCTTTTAACTAAAAGAATTTCAAAGATAAAATGCTTTGCTTCCTAGTTGGCCTAAGGATAAAACGAAAAGGATTAAAATAAATGATGGGGTATACGTATAAAGCAGACATTTTTAAAGTTTCGCTTAAAATATGAGCAGTTGGGGCTAATAAAAAGATCAGTCATATTTTTAACGCTCGGAGTAAGCGATGTGTAACAGATGATAATCAGGCAGGTTCAGCTGCCTTTAGCTAATATAAGACTAATTTTACATGCAGCCATATAGATCTGGTGTTATGTTATGTTAACTCAGGGATGGTGTCAAATAGCAAGAACTGCTATAGCAAGAACTGAGTAGTGAATGTTGAATTATTCTTCAGAAGTGGAATAATTGGGCTCTGAGTGGTTCTCTGTTAATAATAAGAGAAGAATATGCTCAATAGATTCCAACCATATATACCCATAGGGGTTCATTCAGCCATGGTATATTATTGTATTTACCTTTAGTAGCACTAAAAGGAAGGAAGGATATTGCATCAGACTAAGGCGATGCCTTGGGATATCCAATGGCATGAGATGCCATTGGTACCAGGACATATTTCAAACTCTCAGCTATGCAAACCTGGAGGCTATTGACTATAACAGTTTGGTGTTCTATACCACGCAGGCAACATTGAGTATCACTGTTGCTTTCTTGAAGGCCATAGAGAAGAAGCCAGAAGATGAAAGCTCTAGAAATGAAAATATCCTATAACTACTTCTTGCTTGCATGTAATTTGAAAACCCATCCTCCATGTTAAGGGGATAAACTATAGGAAAGAGGTTGGTGAGTCTTGGACTATAGGACTCCACTATCCTTGCCTCCATTGATAAGGTTGCATTAGATGCATAGTGGGAGACGTGGAAGGTTGTTCTTGGGAATTTAGATTGAACAAGTTCCACCAGTGCAAGCTTGGGAGATAATCTGAGCCACACACCATAAAGTAATTGTGTTAAGGGCTTGACTTCAATTAGCTAAATAGCTGTGGGTACATATTGCCCGCATTTAGAGCAACAGAACGTTTCATAAGCTGTGGCACATTTGGGCACATTCTGAGTAGCATAACTACTACCAACCATTTTATTGTCTTTGGCTTGGAAGACCTCTGCCATATACTTTAAATACAACACCTGTTCCGTGTCAATTGCTGTTACAAGAAAGACAGGAAAACATTTGGGGACTATTAGCAGATATCATGATTTTAATGTTAGCATCATTAATTTACAACTGGTGCTCCTCAGAGTGCTGTGCAAAATTTTCATACAGCGGTATAGCAATATTTTTATTTAT
>JAOYMU010000049.1:26807501-26818406 GCA_025802295.1 Psammodynastes pulverulentus
CCTTAAATACCTCCCCCTGCAAGCCCCGCCCCCTGGAGCCCCGCCCCTTCGCTCAGCAGCGTGGCGGAAGCGGGGAAATTCATTCGCTCCCGAGCCGGGCCGCGGGGCAGGCCGGGAGCGGAGCCGCCGCACGAGGGGACGCGGGAGCGCGCTTCCCGACCCTCTGGCGGGCGGAGAGCCAAGCATGGAGAGGGGCGGGGGCGCCTTCGCGGGAACGCGGCTGTCGCTCTTAATGCTGCTGCTGCTGCTGCCTCTGCCGGGGTTGATGCTCTCGGGCTCCCCCTGGGGGCCGAGCGCCTGGCATTGCAGTCTCTCGGCGTCCTGCGAATGCGAGTTCTTGCCGGATTTAACCGGTGAGGTTGCAAGAGGGATGTAAGTGGTGGGAACGGCCACTGGGGGGCACAGGGAGACGAGTTCGAATCCTGAAGGGAGGGGGGAGGACATCCAACTAACAGCCCTGCTAGGTAGGCTGGGATTAATAGAATAAAGCAGCAATTTTAAAAAAATCAAGTTTCAAGGTTCTACCATTCTACGATTGCACCTGTCCTACCTCGTAGGGTTGTTGTGAGATCCAAATGATGCAATTTATAGACTCTCTTTTTGGGGGGTGTCAATCCTAATTTTAAAGCCCGGGATCCGGCAGGAAGGGGGGAAAAATGAGATCCTCGCCTTCTCAAGCCCTTCTTCTCCTTCCCCCCTCCAGGTCTCGAGTGCGAGTTAGCCCTGCGTCTGATAGGGCAGCCTCTGGCCAGGCAGCTGGTCATCCAAGGCCTGAAGAGCTTCGTGCAGGACCCCGAGCCCGCCAAACCCCTGGTCCTGTCCTTCCATGGCTCGACGGGCACCGGGAAGACCTACCTGAGCTCCCTACTGGCCCAGTACCTCTTCCGGATGGGCCTCCGCGCCCCTTACGTCCACCGTTTCTCCCCTCTGATTCACTTCCCCCACGCTGACCACCTCCAGCAATACAAGGTAACAGAGGCCCTAGAATAAGGGGGTTGGACTGGATGACCTCCAAAGGTTCCTCCCAAGCGGGAGAAGTTCATTCCCCCACAAACCAAACGCGAAAAGTTGTACGTCGAAGACCGCTCAAGAGACAACTTTTTAACACAGGACTGGAAGGGAGATAAGATACCTGTCGCTGTAGCCTAGGGCCACTTCCCCTGGGGGGTGGATGATGGGATCTGGAGTGCCCCGTTCGGCTTACATCCCGATGGGCGGTTTGTGAGACCGCCTTTTTTATAGTTTTCGGAATCCTTTTCCAATGTCAATTCTTTCTTTTTTTCCTCCCTTCGTTTTTTTGTGTTTCCTCCCGCCCCGTTCTGCGTAGGACGATCTCAGAAAGTGGATCCAGGGGAATCTCACCCAGTGCAGCCGATCCCTTTTTCTCTTCGACGAGATGGACGATCTGCATCCGGGCTTGATCGAGGTGGTCGCGCCCTTCTTGGGATCTTCCTGGGTGGTTTTTGGAACCAACTACCGGAAAGCCATCTTCGTCTTTATCAGGTAACAAGGGGGGTTGTTAGACCCCCCCCCCAAAAGGCTGAGAGGCGGTCAATCGATCGATCAATCGGAATAGAGCTGAAAGGGACCTTGGAGGTCTTCTACTCCAGCCCCCTAGTCAAGCAGGAGATCCTATACCATTTAAGACAGATGGCTATCCACGCTCCTCTTAAAAACCTCCAGTGATGGGGCACCCACAACTTCTGAAGACAAGCAGTTCCACTGGTTAATTATCCTCCCTGTTAGGAAGTTTCTCCTTCATTCCAGGTTGCTTCTCTCCTGGATTAGTTTCCATCCATTGTTTCTTGCCTTTGGGTGCTTTGGGAAATAATTTGACCCCCTCTTCTTCGTGGCAGCCCCTCAAATACTGGAATACTGTTACCATGTCCCCCCTAGTCCTTCTTTTCTCTAGACTGGCCTAAATAATAGACCTTGCAACATGGGAAATTATCTGTCTAATCTTGATTAATTCATCTCAATTGCTTTAATTGTTAGGAAGTTTCTCCTTAATTCCAGGTTGCTTCTCTCCTGGATTAGTTTCCATCCATTGTTTCTTGCCTTCCGGTGCTTTGGAAAATAAATGGACCCCCTCTTCTTTGTGGTAACCCCTCAAATACTGGAAAATTGCTATCATGTCACTCCTAATTCTTCTTTTCTTTAGACCTAAGTCCTGCAGCTGTTCTTCCTATGTTTTAGTCTCCAGGACTTTGATCCTCTTAGTTGCTCTTCTCTGCACTTTTTCCAAGTCTCAACATCTTTTCTGTAATGTGGTGACCAAAACTACATGCAGTATTCCAGGTGTGGCCTTACTAAGGCTTTATAAAGTGGTACTAATATGGTACTTCACGTGATTTTGATTCTACGCCTCTGTTTATACAACCAAGGATTGTGTTAGCCTTTTTGGCTGCTGCTGCACACGGCTGGCTCGTGTTTAACTGATCGTCCACTGGGACTCCAAGATGCCTCTTATAGTGATGGTTTTCGAGCCAGGTTTTGCCTAATCTGTGCTTGTACCTTTGGTTTTGCCTGCCCAGGTGTTAACACCTGGGCAGGAAAAGCCTGCTGGACTTTAGCTGCTCTCCTCTGACCATTTTAGCAATACCGGCACGGAACAGATTAACCGGATGGCCTTGGAGCTCTGGCGAGACCGCAGAGACCGTGAGGAGATCAGTCGTCAGGACCTGGAGGCGGCCATTTTGGAGGCCATTTCTAAAGACCCCCGAAGTGAGTATTTGGGGAGGGAGGGGAGAAAAAAAGATGAAAATGAAAACTTGCAGCCTTGGTGGGTCAGTTGCGATCTTAAAAAACTTTCCCAGGTAAAAAAGGCAGGGAGAGCAAAAAAAAACCCCACCAAGGGAGTCCTCAGACATACGACCGTGATGGAGCCTGCCCATTAGGGTCATAAAACGGGACAGTCACATCACATGACCGACCCAATTCCATAGTGTTTTTTTTTTCACAAAGCAAACATGGGAGGTTGTAAGAGCGGACGCAAACACGGGCTTGTCCTCTACTTATAACCGCAATTGAGCCAAACGTTTAGGTTGCTAAGGCAGAAATGTGTTTTGTCCCAGTTTTACGACTTGTCTCGTCACGTTCGTTAAGCGAATCACGGCAGTTGTTAAAAGTTAGTACCACGGTCGTTAAGTGAATCCGGCTTCCCCATGGACTTGGCTTGTCAGAAGGTCGTAAAAGGGGAATCACATGATCACGGGGGTGGGGGTGGAAGCCCGATCACCAAAACTTCGGATCTGGGCTGCAAGTCCCCTTTTTTTCAGGTAGGTCGTATCTCCAAACAGTCATTAAGCAAGTTGGACGTAAGTCGAAGATTACTTCTAGGTCTGTTTCTGCAGTTTGATAAAACTGAATGGCCAAGGTAACCTTAATTCAGGATTTATCAACCTGGGGGTCTACAGACCCCTGAATGTGGATGTGATACTATGTCATCACAAGGCTTTGTAGAAATCTGAACAGATTGATGAATTGGAAGGGACTTTGTAGGTCATCTAGTCCAACCCCTGCCCAAGCAGGAGACCCTACACCAATGTTAGGTGTCAATTTGTAAAGCATTCCTATGCCTGTTTTCGAGTTGCCATAAGCAGGAGGGGAGAAAGAACTGAAGGAGCAGTAGGTCAATTAAAACCAGAAGCACATTCCACGCTCATCTAATCAAGATGGTAGCCTAGGCTACCGAATCTTCTGCCCTGGAAAATTCTTCATTGGATAATGTGATTTATGATGCCCAGCTTGGCTCGAGGCTCATGGTTTAATTACGACAATCGCTGGAACCCTGACAGTCACTAATTTAACAACTGCATTCACATAACAAATGTGCCAAGAAAAGTCGTAAAATGGAGCAAAATTCATTTAACAAATGTCTCATTTAGCAATAGAAATTTTGGGCTCATTTGTATCTATAAATGGAAGACTACCCAATTTTTCCCCCCAATTTAGTCTCTTTAAATCATAATAAAAGACATAATGTTGATGTTGCTGGAACTGACGAAAGACAGATCCTATTTGTCTCTTTAAAGGCTATCCCAAATCTACTGGATTTTTGGATTCATCAAACAGGTCAATATGTTTCGATTTGCAGATGCTCTATTGTGAACAGAGAAACATTTTTTTATGTTCACAAAATTAGTCATGGAGCTTTGCTTTTCATCATCCTTTGGGAGGCAATAGCTGGATGTCCATATCAGAAACAATGGGACTGAATTACCACAACTTGAAAATTTGAAAGAGAAGCAAGGTTAATATCCAAAATGGCGCACAAATGTTCTATATCAGGTCCAGTAGGGAGCTAGAAAGGATATTTAGACAACTACCTGAGCTGCGGTGGCCTAGAGGTGGAGCTCTCGCCCTCGTAATCAGGAGTCTGTGTGTTCGATCCTAGGGAGAGGCTAATATTTGGAATAGACTATCCTGCTTGAGCAGGGGGTGGACTAGATGACCTCCAAGATCCCTTCTAATTCTGTTATTCTATGAAACTATTGACAAAAGGTTTTAAAGCTTTTATGCTGTTGATTTTACATTATTTAAATTAGTGAACTGTATTTTATTGCTGTTGTAAAATGCTGACCAGCCACTGGGATTAGGCAGCCAGTACATGCCATGGGTAAATAAATAAAATATGGAGCCCTATTTGCATTTTTATTCAGAGCTTCTCCGCGTAATCCTATAGATGTAAAGAGTAAAACATGGATAACCATGTCAGTTCCTAACTAATATGTAAGACTGATTTTTCACTTCAGCATAGCTTATTTTCCAGAGTCAGTTATATTTTAAGTCCATGGTTTCTTTTTGGCTTATACTGTAATATACCTGTCACTTAATGTGATATATAAATAAGAATATATGATTTCATTCTTGTGTTTGGCTTCTTTTATCCTACCAGAACCTTTAATGAATACATATAAATCAAGACATCAACAAGAACAAAGAAGAGAAAACAAAATAGAAATTATCAAAGAAACCATACTTATTTTTATCACATGCCAGAATGACTGGCTAGGTTTGCATAATACAGTTAATCACAAACTAGCAACCATATTTTAGCTTATCGAGTTGCCTGAATGCACCCTGCGTGGTTAATTTATGGTTCAAAATCTACTGAGTTTCATTTGAACTGAGAAAACCATACTAATATTAGACACACATAAATGTATTGTGCAAAAGCCAATATAGTTCTTGTTTCTTTGATAAATTACACCATCATTAAGATATGGCTAGTGTGAATAGGAATAGTTGCTTGCATCACCATCAGTTCCACATTGTCTGATTAATTTATTACATAGATTGATAATGATGATAATGATCACTGGCTTATGTCAATAAGCAATAAAGCTGTAAATGGTACTGTTAATCATTTGCCTATGGCTTGTATTTTTGACTTTAAGGATATTTATTAATATGGTTTTAATACTTTTAATACTTTACTTAATACTTTAACACAAATGTTGTTTTTACATTTGTTGTTCTATCTGATTGTCATGTGCCATCCATAGATACTTTTGGTGAGATGGGTGCCTATACACATTTCATTAATAAATGAATAAATAAACATTCTAAATTGGATGTACAGTATGTGTACATCTTCCTTTGTGAGCATAACGAAGTCTTAACTATTAGCCCAGAAATATTGTCAAAAATGTTTTCTGAATTGTAGAAACTCAAAAGTATAAGTCTGAAGAAAAAAGATGAGAACAGCAATCCTGGAATTCGTGCAAATAGGGAAACATAAAACTAGATAGAATAATAAGAAAATGAGAAAGAGAGACGAAAGGGAAGAACTAACGTAGGAACTGGCAGAAGAAAGTAGCAAGTTAAGACAAAGGAAGCATAATGAAATACCCAGACAGATACATATATATATATAAACAGAATAACAGAGTTGGAAGGGACCTTGGAGGTCTTCTAGTCCAACCCCTCTGTTCAGGCAGGAAACCCTATACCATTTCAGACAAATGGTTGTCCAATTTCTTCTTAAAAATCTCCCGTGTTGGAGTACCCACAACATCTGGAGGCAACTTGTTCCACTGATTAATAGTTTTAACTGTCAGGAAATTTCTCCTTTAGTTCCAAGTTGATGTCTTCTATTGGATGCCTTCGTGTCAATGTTAACTCCTAGCAATTGCCACAATTTTTTGGAAGTGTTTATGATTGCGTCCTTCCTAGGGCTGAAAGTGAATGACTGACCCAAGGTCATCCAGGTAGCTTTGTGCCTAAGGCTGGACTAGAACTCACAGTTTCCTGGTTTCCAGCCCCGTGCCTTAACCACTACACTAACCTGGCTGCCTTCCCCCTTTCATTGGCCTATAAATGTCTGTTCAGTCTTACCATGTTTAGTGGAAGTACTCCAAGAAATAGGTTATAACACTGCAGTTTCATGTAAGTATATGCTAATAGTGCAAGAATAAGACAGTTGTAAAAAAAAAATGTGAGCAAGTGTTGGCTTCATGCCGTACTTGTAGGCTGTCTGACAGCATCTGCCTGGCTACTGTTGGAAACGGAATTATTAGCCATGTTTCCTTTGATTCATTCAGTACATCTCTTCCTATGATTTTATGACTTCCTTTGATTCATCCAGTGCCTCTCTTCCTATGACTGAGGAACAATATTTTGCATATGAAAAATGAGAGTCCATATTCACTTATAGTTCTATGAAGACAGATGTCAAGAACCAAGGAAAAATAATTTAATTAATAGTATTAGCAGAAAGATATTTGAATAGGTAACATAATGTCTACACAAAGGTAAATGCCGATAACCAATTAGTGAAAGTGCTCAGAAATTAATAATTGGTGACAATTGCTATTATGTTAAAATTTAATACATTAAAGAGTATTTGCATATGATTATGAGTTGGTATAGTGACAAAAAGTGATGACAATAATGGAGGTCATTTGTGGGAGAACAATCCTCCCCTTAATTTTCCTTGAAATCATTAGTGTGGCCACTTCCTTTCCATTTTACCTAAACATTTTTCCACTTAAATTTTCCTGTGGAAAACTAAAAATAAATCCATCACGAATTTCTGTGGCATAATTTCTCAAAATGTATGCTGCTTTGACATAGATTGAGAAATGAATGAACTCCGGTCATGTCTTTCATTGTCCATCAAAAACTATATTTCAAAGACATGCGTAAAGGTCTGTATTAAGAATAGTGATATCTTTTAAAAGTGTAGAATGAGTAAATGCACTTTGGAAAAGCATACAGTAAGGAAATTTATATTAAACATGTATAATTGAGCAAATGTCTGCTAAAACTGGGGATATTATGAAAAAATGCATATAAAAGCTTTACCTCAAATTTCCCAAAGTGTGAGGGGTGTCTTCCTTGGGGAAAGGGAAATAGAGTCCAGGGCAGGTGTGAAAGACTTGAGGAACTATCTTATCCCATCATATCAACCTGTCCCACCCAGTCAAGCAGCGAAGGTATTTATGGATTCTGTTGGTTAAAGAATTTTGATTGATTGGGTCCAGAAATAGAGCCTTCTTTCCCATTGCCCCTACCTGTAGGACCCTATTTGTAAGATAATTATTCTGTTGTGATTCTTAGTGGCCATGTTGGATTTTATATTTATATTACACATTGTACATGTTTACTGTTATGTGGTTTGAAGATCTGAGAATTGTTTGGTCAGGAAAGTCACACTATTGTTTTTCTGCTGTGAAGTGTCACATTGTTTGAAATGGACAGCCTTATAAATCTAATTTACAACAATAACATAATAATTATATTATATCTAATTATTATTATCTAACTTAATAATAAAATCTTTAGGTTTGCTCTCTGTGAAATTAACTTTCATAAAAAAATCACTTTCAATGTTACCACAGCTCAGATTCCCATGCATTATATAATATATATCCTTGAGCTAATTAACCTCTTACTTATTCTCAAGACAATTCATTTTCTAAATTAGCCAGATGACAATAACAACAACA
Organism: Psammodynastes pulverulentus; assembly: GCA_025802295.1. Taxonomy (NCBI): domain Eukaryota; kingdom Metazoa; phylum Chordata; class Lepidosauria; order Squamata; family Psammodynastidae; genus Psammodynastes; species Psammodynastes pulverulentus. Next base: position 26,815,454 of record JAOYMU010000049.1, read on the forward strand.
AAAGGCTTAGGGTATAATACAATAATTGCTGTATTGTTTATTTAAAATTTGACAGGAGAGCAAGAATAGACAGAGGTTATCTTCCTGCAAAAGAACATTTACAAAGAGGCGAGTGTCTGTCTACCAAAAGCCAAACAAGGCATACCATTTTGCTTATCTACTTTAGCATGAAACACAGAAGCCCGTGGAATATTAAAGCATGTTGAATCAAAAATAAGCTCCCCTAAATTTAAAATTTATACAACCAATCTTTGTTTAGGGCCTAATTGTAGAGCTCACCTTCTAGTCTGTCTAAAGCCTTAGTAAGACCGTACCTAGAATATTGCATCCAGTTTTTGTCACCACATTATAAAAAAAAGAGGTTTTCAAGAAGAGACTGGGCTGCCATCTGTCAGAAATTGTGTAGGGGGTTGGATTAAATGACCTACAAAGTCCCTTCTAACTCTGTTAATCTGTAAATGCATCATGTATGCAGTTCATATGAAAAGGGCAGTTTTGGCGATCCACGCATGGAAGACATTTTCTTCCATTGAGGAACATAAGGGCAAATAATGAAAATTTCTATGGATATCATACAATTCCTGGAAGAGTTGCAAATGATAAAATAATTAAATGCACGTATATGTATCGCTTCTGAAAAGACAAATGCATATGTCTGATCCAGTATGAACTATAGTGAAACCCAGGTTCTCATGACTGGGTCATAAGAAATACTTCTGTAATCAGATGAAAGGGCAACACATCCACAAAACAGGGGAAAAATCTGTTTCTTAGCTTTATTAATTGTGACTGTTATTTATGATTCTGCCCGATACGTTACATAGCAGGAGAGGATCTAATGCAGGGGTCCTCAAACTTTTTAAACAGGGGAGCAATTCACAGTCCCTCAGATTGTTGGGGGGCCAGACAGGCTGGGTGGGTGTGGCTAGGTGGTCATGTGACTGGGTGGGCGTGGCCAATTTAACAGTCCATTAAACAATGCACATAAATTGAACTTTAACTTGTTTTGCTCCTGGGGGTGTTTTATTTGCTTTTGTTTGCATGTTGTTCTTTGGGTTGATTTTTTTTTATTAAAACATTTTTTCGGTTATTTAGGAGTTATTTAGTGGTCCATTTCAGGAAACTCAGTTTTGCAGCAATTTTTCTCAGGCTTGTAAGGAGCTTATAATCAACAAGTCTCTCTCTCTGTGTCTTGTCTCTCTCTCTCTCTCTACGCACTCAGTTTTTCACCTCTCCTGCGTCCAGAATGTCTCTGCAGGCCAAAAATGGGCTAAAACAACCCATTTTTTTGGCCAAAACCAGGCTAAAAATGGCCCAGATATCTATATCAGGGTTCTCCAAGTTTGTAGATTGGTTTCCAAATATTTTGTTACCAGGCTAGTTAACATCTTGAGCATAGTTTAGGGCAGGGATGTCCAAACTTGGCAACTTTAAGACTTGTGGACTTCAACTCCCAGAATTCCCCAGCATTCCTGGTTTAGGGGATATGTCAGTGTTCTTCTGTTTATAAGGGGTTCAGATGTGGGTGCATCAAGTGAGGGTCTTCTGATAAGGAGGTTACATCAGGTCAGGGTCATTGGGAGGTGAAGTGGGCGGAGTTGCGTGGTTGATTGAGGGTCGGTATTGTCTCTGATTGGCTGTGCAGTTGATTTGGATCCTGATGGGTCATAGGCTGATTGTAGGTCAGTGACTCAATGTGTCTGTTGATGGAATTGTTTGTGGTGTGCCAGGCTTTGATTAACTAATGAGTGTGGTGGGTATCAATATCTCGCAAGTATTATATGACTATGGAATTTTGTTGTGGACATTCTTTAAACAGGAAATAAAACATGGACTTCATTCAATCGTTTCCAAATAGGTTTGCCACTTTGGAATTGCAATGGTCCAAATTCCCAGACTAAATTTTATTCTGGAAATTGAAACTCCCAGGAAGCCTTAGCTGTAATCAGGGAACCGCAGCATTTCTACACTAACAAATGACAGTCTAATTGGACATTGCTGGTCTCTAATATCTTAATAAAAGATATATAGAGAAAGTAATATCTAAGTACGCATGTACTAAAATCTGAATGTTATACTTCAAGCTTGATGTTTAATATATTTCCATTGTTCATTAATATTATCATAATGCTACTGGGGTTTATTTTGTCCAATTAGCTAAAAACAAAGGAAAGAATAATATTCCTTTGGTATAAAATATGAATCAATTCATCAGTTTAATCAACAATGTAAGACAACCTCTTTTGCAGTGGAAACTAGCTTAATTGTGTTCCAAAACATTACATCTGACAGATGTTGAACAGCCACCTTGGGATTTTACTTTGCTATGTAAATGTAAGCAAAGCCTTAACAATAACATCTAATGTAGCTTCCAAATGGTATAATATTAAACTCATCTAAGATAACACAAGCCGTTTTTTAACCCCTGTTCTCCAAGGAAAAATAGATATACTGTACTAAACTTTTAACACTCGTCTGGAAGAGAATAGCGTCTAAGATTAAAGTATATATATTCTAAAACTTCAAAGGGAGAAAATTGCTCCATTTATTCTGTAGACAGATGTATTTTACACATCTATAGTATTTTAAAGGTAAAATAAAATAGCCCAACTATAGAAGAAAAAGAGCATTGATACAGTCTTTGCAAATATTGCCATTTCCAATAAATTGTCTTTTAGAAGTGCTGAAGATAATGGCTCCATTTACAGCAGAGGTGCTATTCAACCGATTCGCAATGGTTCGTCCAAACCGGTGGCGGCAAAAACTGCCGCTCGAGCGAACCGATGGGGCAATTATGGCTACCGGTTTGGCCGAACCGGTAGCGCAAACCTGTCCCCCCACGTGCACGTGCTTTCCCCACCCTTCTGCACATGTGTGCGATGATCAGCTGTGAGGACTATGATCCTCTCAGCTGATCGGCAGCCATTTTTTACCTACCGGTTCAGTCAAACCG
>JAOYMU010000049.1:27050207-27065631 GCA_025802295.1 Psammodynastes pulverulentus
CAAATTACAGGCAGCTGGCTTGTTAGCAGAAGTCTGCAATTGCAATTACTGCATCCTATCTTCTGCGCCACCAAGGCGCATCCAGAAGTCTTCTACAAAACCTGATCCCCCCCCATCCCATCCCACCTGTTGCTATATTGATTTTTAAATTTTTCAGATGCTGAATATTTTCTTGTCTTTGAGCTTGGAATATCTCTGCTACAGACATTCTGGACTTTTATTATATTCCGATTTGATTGAGTTAGCTACCCCAGATTGTAATGTTAATTGTAAATGAGTTTTGGAAATCTCAGTTGGAGACTAAAACAGGTGATGAACAGTGGTGGGATTCAAATTTTTTTTACTACCAGTTCTCTGGGCGTGGCTTAGTGGGAATGGCATGGCTTGGTGGGCATGGCATGGCTTGGTGGGCTTGTATCTTTACAGAAGAATTTTATTGAATTTTTAGTAAGCATATAGTGAAATACTAACACAAGCCAAACTAAAAGAAAAAAGAAAGGAAAAATTAAGAGAATGCAGAGGAAAGAAAAAAACCTTAAAAAAGTAGAAAAATGAAACAAAGTAAAAAATAAAGAACTGACTTCTAACCTTGATCTCATCAAGCATAAAATAATATAATAACTTTTCATCCTCTTTTAAAATTACAACTTCTTAGATTCTATGTTTTCATAGGCTCCATCTGGCTATGCTGGTCCTGCCGGTGCATTCGTATCTGCAAGACAAATCACCTAATCTTAAGTGGAAAAAATGTGATGTGCTAAAAGGATTAAATTTATAGTTCTGATCAGAATCACATGAATCCATATTCTGCTCATGTATAGTTGTTGCTTATACTTCAAAAAAAAAAAAAACCCTGAAAGACATCCCTTTCAGAAATTTGCTACCACCTGGCTACGGTTCTCACACCATTTTGGACTAAGCTGGTTTGATAGTCCACCATTCAATCTGTTGTGAAAACTCAATTTCCAAGCACACGGCCAAGCTAAATCATGATACAATTTATGAAGACAGGAATTATTCATCTGGGTTTAGAATTTGGGATGATATATGAACCTAACCAGTGGTGGGATTCAGATTTTTTTTACTACCGGTTCTCTGGGCATGGCTTGGTGGGCGTAGCGTGGCTTGGTGGGCATGGCTTGATAGGTGTGGCAGGGGAAGGATACCGCAAAAACTCCATTCCCTCCTCACTCCTGGGGGAAGGATACTGCAAAAACTCCATTCCCTCCCCACCCCACTGATCTGCTTTCCAGCTCTGTTCTCCTATGCAGGGCAACCCAAGAAGACCCAGCTGATCAACTGGGACTCGGGAGGCAGAGAATAGATGGGGGTGGGGCCAGTCAGAGGTGGTATTTGCTGGTTCTCTGAACTACTCAAAATCTCCACTACTGGTTCGCCAGAACTGGTCAGAATCTGCTGAATACCACCTCTGCCTTGTGTGGCTTTGCTTACTCAGAAAAGAAACATAGTAATGGGTATATAGCCTGTCTGGTCTAGTGGTTGAGGTCCCAGGTTAGAAACCAGAAAACTCGCCTTAGACATGTATGGGTGACTTTGGATCAGTCTCTCTTTCATAATCCAACCCACCACACAAGACTGTTGTTGTTTTGTGGGGAAAATTGGAGAAGGAAGGCGTATTATGTATATTCACTGACTTATTTATAAAAACAATAACTGTGATTGAAACAAATATTTAAAAAGTGTGTGCACATTTGGATAGATACTGCATTACGACATGTACAGGGAACAATTCTACATAGATGTAGCTTATGCTATAGGTGGCGATAACACCAAGTGATATGTACAATATTGGCAAGATGTGGGACATTTCTGTCATTCAACTCCTGAATGAGACTTTTCCTTACGTCTGTATATATTTATGCATAATGTATTGGATGGGTTGTAGCTTCCTATACCACAAGCCACATAAAAACCATGCATACAAATAAGTACTATCAGGCCCAGTGCATGAACAACAAACAGCTTCATTCTTAATTTCTCACGCCATATAGACAGAATCTTGCCAGACTAAACCTATATTACTCTCACTCCAATGTACCAAAGATATGTTCAGTTTTAGCATAGATGTATTAAATTATCTATGTTAAAATTGATCAACAGAGGGTGAGGGATACTCCTGTTTACAATGCAGTCCCAAAGTGCATCCAACACTCATTGGCACTCAGATTCAGGTGACTCTGAGGACAGTGATTAACCCCCAGGTGGCTTCAATAACCCTCAGTGTTGACAGCTGGCTGACTGCAAAAAGTATAAATCCTTTCCATTCCCCACTAGTTACTTAGAACAGAAGAAGCTTCTTGGATGAGAAGTGAAATGTCTGAAAGGTAAATCCAGAAAGTCCATCTAGTGGAAAGAAAAAAGCACCTTTGGGACAACTATGACCTGGATGATAAAGAATCTCCGTAAATATTTTTCTCATTTCAATGAACAAACCCTGGAAGATTCTAGGAAATTACTATCCTAACTCTCTCTGTCTCCTAACCGGTTCTGGGCTATGCCGCCTTTTGTCTCACCCTCCCCTTCTTTAATGTACTCCCTCCTCCCTGGAGGGACACCAGTGGAACACTTCATTGCTTTCATCACACCACCTCCTTATCCATAAGCACAATCCATCTCACACACACACACACACACTTGATTTCATCCTTCTTTCTGAGATGTTTTTCAACCATGAATACATGCTATAGCTTATATATATATATATATAGCTTATCAATATGGATCCATTTTTAAGTTCTTGGCAGGCAGATGGCTGAACTCACTGTCAGTTTATTACAGGACAAGGAGCCTAAATGAACTTGCTATGCTCTCTTATTCAATATGTCAGAAATCTCCATTCCCAACATAAAATCCATTTATCTATGAATCCTTTCCCGTAGTTCTGATCTACCAAAACACTCGATGCATTTAAGTCAATACGGTTGTTGAGCCAGGATCGTGTTCTAAAAAAGAATTACTGTCAGGAATCAGATTAGGCTAAAGCGAAGCATTATTTAGAGATGTAGAGTAGAAAATGCCATCTCTGGATTTCAGACCACATGTGGTTGCTCTTTGGAATCCTTTTAGCTACAGTCAGCTTACTAGTCCTACACAAAAACACACTATCAATCGTTTAATGGGCCAATGTTCTCCACAGGCAGACCCAATGATGTTGCTTAAATCATCATTATAGGAATAAAATAAAATTGGCTGTTACTGCTGCTGCTTGGAAACTAAACCAATTTTTTTTAAAGTCTACACTATTCTGTTGTTGAGAAGTAGACTATTTTAAAAATAGCAAAAAAATATAAAATGAGTATCTGCAAATCAGGATGCTCGCATGCCAACCCATTCCTTTCCCTCTATAATTCAACTTGAAAAATAAGAAGAAAGAAAGAATCCTTTCTAGGAGTCAGTCCTGGGGCTCATGTCAAATCAGGAGGAGATGACAGACTTATTAGCCACAGCTGTATTGGCCACATCACTTCCTGCTAGTTGAGTGAAGTCCTAACTGATTATAGCTATAGTAGCTGTTGTGACAAGCTTAGGAATCCCAAAGGTGCTTTGCTGCAAGGAATATAAATCCTTCCATTCTCCACCCTTCTGACAGAACTTAAGAAGCTTCTTGGATGAGAAGAGAAACATCTGCAAAGAAAAACACAGAAAGTCCATTTGCCTTTTGAAAAAGCACCTTTGGGACAACCACAACATGGGTGATTGAGAATCTCCATAGACACTTAGGAATCTCATGTGGAGGGGAGAGAAGATGAAACACAACACAAAATAGCACCCTCTCCACTGTAATATTTTTCATGAAAGTTTCTTATTTTTCTAAACAAGTTAAAATACACGAGGTTGGCTGGAGCATTTTAAGCAACTTGAACAATTTGGGATCCTGTCTATCTTATGTGTGTGGCTTTTAACTGAGCAGAACGTTGCAAGATCTTCTCTATTTTGCACAGTTCAATCATTATAGAATATACAAGCCCGCAATTATTGGCTAGAACTTTCCCTTTTCAAAGGGGAGGGGGAATCAAATATGAGAGGGCAGATGCCATAAAAGGAAACTGAGATGTGTCATGTGTTCAAGAAAACTTGAGTGACAGCATAGCCCTTCTGTAAGGGATATTGCAGCCTGATCAACTCCTTGGGAAGATTAGGAAAGGCTGGATTGCAACCATATTCTGGCTTTTGACTGTCCCATTGACAAATGGACTATCTACTGAACAATTCCAATACAGAGGAATGGTATAGGAAATAGAGAAGACCGTCTTAAACCTATGCAATCCAGTTCCCCCTTAACTCACCATCCCCTAGGGAAAAAAACTGGCTAAAATATTGGGCCCCAGGCCTTCATCATTTTGGACTCACCCACCCAAATGAATTGGGGGCATATGACACCCCCGCCCAACTTATCTTGAGAGTAACTAAAGAATCAGTCCCCTTTAAATCTTCAACCCAAATGCCTAGAAGTACAATTACCAGGCTTATGGTGGAATAAATTAACACATTCCAAAGCTATAGCAAAAGTAATTTGTAAGAGAGGAAGACTATGTATTGTTAAAACTAACTGTAGGGAAAGCTGAATCATATAAATACCATAAAAGTAATTTATTTCTTAGGAACTTCCAGCGCGAGAATAGTATTCACAGACTTACATAGATAAATACAGCCTTGAAATTTCAGTTCAGTTCAGTTTGTTATTATGGTTCACTGACCAATGCAGAAATCTAACAACTCAGCAATAGCATTTTCCAATATCCAAGCTGTAATTTTCTTTATATATCTTAATATTTATATCTTATCTTGGTATCATATAATCAATCCCAAATAAAAATATAAGTCAAACGTGTAACATCCTCTATATTTTTAAAGCAGTGCAAATTGTTAGAACTTTGTTTGTTTACTTATGATTAGTTTGATCACCATTCACGGAAAAAAATAATTTATAAATTTTATCTCATGCCGCTTCACAACTATATGCAGCAGCTATAATTATACTCCTATTTTACAATGAATATACAAAAATGAGAACTGGTGGAAATATCCAAGGAAGCTGCTGTAATATTACGCTACTGTTCGTGAGATAACAACTACGTATCCTGATCTATGTTGGTGACAAGCCTTTTGTTCAAAAAGGAAACCAAAGAGAGCTAAACCAAAAATGATCACTTCGTGGTAAAGAATATGCATGAAGCAAGAGAAAATAACATTTGGCCTTGACCATTCTGGAAACAGAAGTGCCATATTGATTGTAATAGCCCTGATAAATTGTGTTCTTTGCTCCTCTATACATCCTCATCTTACAGTTTAAAATCTTTGATCCATTTGCTAGTTATGTCTGTGGAGATTCTCAGTCAGATCATTGTTGTCCCAAAGGTGCTTTTTCGAGAGGCAACTTTTGAAGACGTTTCGCTTCTCATCCAAGAAGCTTCTTCAGAGAATGTGAATGAGATGAGAAACAAAATGTCTTCAAAAGAAAAACCAGAAATTCCAATTGTCTCTTGAAAAAGTACCTTATAATAAAGCAACATATAGATCTAAAGCCAGAAATATTTTGGTTCGGTATTTTACCAGAAAAATATAATAAATGGAATACATATTTAATATTACATGTGTTAAGAGCAGCCAGAATTGAGTTTGCACAACAATGGAAAAACGAAGAGCTATCTACAGATGAAAATGTAATTTAAAAAATTAGAATGTGCAGAAATGGATAGATTAACACTTAAAATTAAGGAGAAGGAAGAAACCGAATATTTTTTAACATGGGATTTGTTTTATCAATGGTTAACTAGCAGAAACAGAAGTTAGAAACTTAAAAGCATAAGAGAAGGATTCATTACATTGAAGACTTACTAAAATGGATAAATATATACTACTATTATGTGATTATTATTGATGTTATGAATACTATTGTTATATTACCGTTATTATGTCTCAAAATCAATTGTACTCAGACAACACATTGTTTATATAGATATTGAATTTTTATGTTACACTATTAAAAAAAATAAAACGTTTAATTAAAAAAAAGCACTTTTGGAACATTGTTAGTTATCTTCTGCTGATGCTTCCTTCTATTCCGTTTCCTCCAGAAAAAAAACATTTTTGTCATACCTGTCGTCTTGCTTTCCAATGGTCCTCCTTGATAACATTCTTACCTACTGCAGGTAGTCCTCGACTTACAACTCGTAAACAATTCATTTCCCAACTGCTGAAAGTTACAGTACAACAGCACTGAAAGAAAAATTGACTTACCACCGGTCCTCACACATGCAACTATTAAGGCACCCCACGGTCATGTGATTCAAAATTTGGGCGTTGGCAACCAGCGTGTATTTACAAGATCGTGTTATCACCAGTGCCAACCTTCCCATACAGCTTACAACAAGCAAAACCAACGGGGGAAACTGGATTTGCTTAAAGACCACATGATTCACTTAAAAACTACAGTGATGTGTTTAACAACTGTGGCAAAAAAATAATAATTGTAAAACCAGGTGCAACTTCCTTACATTTTGGTTAGCAACAGGAATTCTGGTCCCAATTGTGATTGTAAAATTGAGGGCTACCTGCATAACTCATTACTTGTATTCAACTACTTGACTTCTTGTCTCCCACCATGTTCCCTTTCATCTTTGCCCTCAACAACTCTTCCACAAATCCCATCCCCTCAATACAGGTAGTCCTCGACTTACAACAGTTCATTTAGTTCAAAGTTACAACAGCACTGAAAAAAGTGACTTTTGACCATTTTTCACACTTAAGAACCATCGAAGCATGCCCATAATCACATGATCAAAATCCAGATGCTTGGCAACTGACCCATATATATGATGGTTTCAGTGTCACAGGATCATGTGATCACCTTTCTGACAAAGTTAATAGGAAAGCCTGATTCACTTAACAACTGTGTTAGTAATTTAACACCTGTAGTGATTCACTTAACAATTATGGCAAGAAAGGTCGTACAATGGGGCAAAACTCACTTAACAAATGTCTCACTTAGCAACAGAAATTTCTAGCTCAATTCCGATCGTAAGTTGAGGACTATCTGCATCACTATTCTTTCCTGCTACTGTTTGTAACCATATGTTTGTTGTAGGATGACCTTATCTGCATCTCAGGTAAAGTAGCATTCAAATGAAGTCACTCATGAATTTGTGGACAGATGTCATTTACCAATGCCTTCCTCCGGTGTTTTTTCCCCAGTTTCTTGATCTCTTAGGAATTCTCTGGTGTTGGGATACCATATCTGGGCTGCAAAAATTCAGAATACCAGTAGATGGCAGCAGAAAGATAAAAACATATTTTTGCTGCCATGTTGCAGGCATTTGGATTTTTGAAGACAGATATAGTAACTTGGCTGGCGGTCTTCCCTCCAAATACTAACCAATCCAAACCAACATAGCTTTTCAGAAATCTATTCACTTCTTTATATTCGGCCCAGAGGTTAGTATTTTCCATCCTATGAATACAGAGGTTTAATAGATTAAGAGTTGGAAGGAACTTTGTACATCGTCTAGTCCAACTCTCCCGCCCAAGCAGGAGACCCAACACCATTTCCGACAGATGGCAGTCCAATCTCTCCTTGAAATCTTCTAGTGAGGAAGCTCCCACAACTTCCGAAGGCAAAGCTGTTCCATTGGTTGATTGTTCTCACTGTCAGAAAAAATTATCCTTATTTTTAGGTTTAATCTCTCCTTGTTCAGTTTCCATCCATTATTCCTTGCCTGGCCTTCAGGTGCTTTGGAAAATAGCTTGACCCCCTCCTCTCTGTGGTAGCCCTCAAATATTGGAACAAAGCTATCATGTCTCCCCTGGTCCTTCTCTTCACTAGACTATCCATGCCCAGTTCCTGCAACCATTCATTGTGTTTTACCCTCCAGTCTGCTAATCATCTTGGTTGCTTTTCTCTGCACTCTTTCTAGAGTCTCAACATCTTTTTTTATAGTGCGGTGACCAAAACTGGATGCCATATTCTAGGTGTGGTCTGACTAAGGCTTTATAGAATGGTATTAGTACCTCACTTGATCTTGATTGTATCCCTCTGTTTATGCAATTTAGGATTGCATTGGCTTTTTTGGTTGCTGCCACACACTGTTGTCTCAGATTTAATTGATTGTCCACTAAGACTCCAAGATCCCTCTCACAGTTACTGCTATTAAGCCTAGGTGGGATCCATTAGAATTCATTGCTGGGAATAGAGATTTTGTTTAAGGACAGTCCCTTGCTTTATTATATGCTTGCCCACATTTTTTTTTAAATTAGGAAAATCTTTTAAAACATTCAGATGGGGCAGACAGCCTAATGGGTAACAAGACAAATATTCATAGGTGCATAGTTGTCTCTGGTGCCAGAATGGGAATCCATATCTTTCAGCCTGGATGGATTTGCATTGCAAGGCAATGGAATAATATTATCAACTATGTTATAAAAGGAAATGGAAACAGCCATCCCATGGTAGAATGTAGCATCAATTTAAAAAAAAACCACACACAAATTATAGAAAGGAGTGAATAAGGGAGTTGGTAATTTATTTTTAATGCATTTTAAAGATTATCTGCAAGGATGCACAATAAGCATCAGAGAGAAGTAATTCTAAGACAAAGCCATTTTATGCTGGTTTAAAGTATAAAGTAAAATGCGCAAGAATATCAATCAAAGCCAAGCAGTTTCAAATCCCACTAATTATGACAGGAATGTTAACCATCATTTAAACATTTCCTCTTTTATATTAATGTGATACACTGGCTGGCTTGTTTTTCAGTTCTTTAGCATGATTATGCCACAAGTACCTTTTCCACAGATTCAAGAAGCCTAACCGAATTACATTAACTCTTGTATAAATCTTAGCCAAAATAGAAATTAATTTCTTTCTCAAGATTTGGCTTTTTTCCTAATGAGACAGGGTCTAGGCCAAAGCATTTTACATTACTAGAAAGCAAACCATTTTTTTTAATCATCCATTCTGCCCTGGTTGGCTACCCAGGGTGCCTCACATAGGCCCAAGATTTATTCACAATCGCATCACCATTTCATGCTGCCAATTCATTTACTCTCTTAGCACAATAGTCTGGAGCTGATGCCTTGAAAATCTTTATTCATACTTGAGCTTTGTACTTTTATATCTCATTTCTTTCCTTGCAACCCTATTAAAATGATCAGATATTCATATACATGTTAATGCTGAAGCATCTCAGGACCTGTCAATCAGACACTATGTTATTGGATCATAGAATATTACCGCATAAAATCTGCACATGCCCTCAAAAAAACAAATCTAGAGGATTAGGAATGTTGCAGTTTTGATTTCAAAATCAAGACGAATGACATGAATGTTAATGCAATGCCAAGAGCCAGGAATATCACTATAATTTTCATGCAGATTGCAGGTTTCTTTTGCAACTAGAGACAGGTTCTGATGTTTAAATAGAAGATAATTAAGCCAAACAGTGACACTTTTTTTTAGTCCAAAGTTTTTTTAGTCCAAAGTTAGCATCCTCTGAAAATGATTTTAAGCAATTCAATCTCAACAAGGATATTTTACATACCCAGATCTGATCAAAGTCATGCCTTAGGTTTCTTTATTCAAAAACATAAGCATAGTTTCTGAATCTTTGGCAGGACAGCAAAACTCCTTAGCTGCCATAACAAGGTTTTGTTTAGAATAGGGCTGTCAAACTCGCGGCCACGCCCATGCCCGGTTTAGCAAAGGGGCAAAATGTCGTGATATGTCATGTGACAACATGAGTTTGATACTCCTGGTTTAGACATTGAACAATAACTTAAGCAATCCTGAGAAAGAGTTAATTTGGCCCAAGCAGAAATCAGGAGCATTGCAAAATAATAAAAAGGAAGAAGTAAAACATAGGAATGAAATTAGACATTATTAGATCCTGTGGAAAGTCTGTTCCAACCGCCTCATGTTATGTTATGTTATGCTCATTTTTCACAGGCCTCCAAATGTTTCATTCCAAAACTGAATGAGAATAAAGTGAAAATAGTCGCTTATTCTATGGATCGTCTTAATTTTCACCTTTTCTTTCCATTCTTTTCATCCCGCGCCCCCCATGCTGCTGGTTATGAGGCGTTGAGAAACAATTAGTCAATCAGTGTATAGCCATTTCTTCATCCAATATGTTCCCATTTTGATCCTTTCTTAGTTGCCCTGATGTTCTTTTTGGTCCTTGTTTTTATTTGTTAAATTTGTATTTCACCTTTCCTCCAGATACCCTAATGTAGCAGTCCCACTTCCAATTTAATTCCATCAAAATAATAATGCATAGTTGGTTGGGCTGAAAGAGAATTACTGTCTAAAATCACCTAGAAAGCTTCTATAACTAAGGACAGTCTTTAACATGGATCTTTCCAGTGGTAACTCAATCCCTGAACCACATTAGCTCTCATTGCATTTATTTGACATATCTCCTGTTATATATTTACCAAAATCAAATGTACACACAGAAATATACAAACCCACACAAAACATACAAACAGTCATAGAGCTGAATTCCTAAAAGGTACTTCAGAGGATGAACACAGCAGTTGTCTATAAATCTTGAAGGCAAATTGCACCTTTTCCCACAACAGACAGCTAGTTGCAAAAACACAGAGTTCTTTTAAACGTTACAGATCAGTGTTATGTTTATGTTCTCCCCCAATCTGAAGTTCCTTTTGGAAATGAAATCGAAAACACTATGCAGTCTGCACAAATACACAATTGCATATACAAACATACATCTACTGTGTATTTTCCTATGTGAATGAAATATATAATTTCAAAATTTCCACACAAAACTCCTTTAAATTAAAACCATTTATTTATCTTGTACAAATGCTAATATGTGGTACAGCATAGGTGATCTCAAATGCTAATATGTGGTACAGCATAGGTGATTATTTAACTCCTAGGAGTGATGATCTCTACTAGCTATTGAATTAAGCTTATTTGTTGTTTGGAATCAGGCAGCGTCAAATCAAGTTAATATACCAACAAATTTCTGTCTCTTAGTAAGTGGAGCTAGAGCAGGGGTGTCAAACTCATTTTCATCGAGGGCCACATCAGCGTAATGGTTGCCCACAAAGGGCCACATGTAACTGTAAGACAGTATAAATGTAACCAAATTCCTAAATTTTTTGCTTTATTTATTTAAAGACAATCAGAACTTTGCAGCTCTCGCGGGCCACATAAAATGACATGGCCGGCCACATTTGGCCCGCAGGCCTTGAGTGTGAGCTAGAGGGTCAAGGAACACTACAGCAGGGATGTCAAACGCATGTCATCATGGTGGCTTCACATGACGTATTGGGACTTTTTCCCCTTCACTAAACTAGGCAGGGGCGGGGCCAACATGTGATGCATCTGGCCCATGGGCTGCAAGTTTGCCACCCCTGCACTACAGAATAAGAGTCAATCACATAAGCATCCTTATTGGCTTCCCTGGGATTTTACTCCATCATTCTCTCTTTCCAGTCCTTCTTCATCAACAATTGGATAATTGCTTTGCGATTGTCTATAATTTGACCTTAGAACCTCCCTTTTGAGGTAACCACTTCAAACAATTGCACTAGACAATTGACTTTAGATTTCTATTTTCTTCCTCAGCTTCTGCTATCTTTCCTTACAGGCTTTTCGCATGTTATCTCAGCTGCTTTTATGTCTGGAAAGCTTTTCATTGTCCTATCATAATACTGAACCTATCATAGTTTATCCTTTGCTAAAATTTCAGCCTGTCAATTGTGGGTTTCTGGCAGTAGCAACTAGATCCATTGATCTATCAGACCTTATGCAGGACTCCAATCTAATCCCTCTGAAAACATGTCCTAATACTGAAGGATGGCTGGCTATGAATCAGACGGAGCTTTCTTCTCCTTCTCCAATAATGTTTTGGACATTTTGACAACTGTTTCCACTTTTCCATTGCTCTGGAGATAGCAGGGAAAGCAGTTTTTATGCTCAAATTCCTACTGTGTCCAGAAATAAAACGAATCCTTCTAGGGTAAATTGTAGCTTGTAGCTTAAGAACATAAGAGCCATATTCTATTATTCTTATATTCTTAAACTACACACTACAATTTACCTAGAAGGATTTTTTTTGTAGTTTAAGAATATAAGATCCATGGGAGGGCCATGGTGGCTCATGTGGTAAGATGCTGGGCCTGCGCACCGCTGAGGTCGGCAGTTCGATTCTTGTCCATGTAGGGACAAGAAAGAAACCTCCCCCAATTGCCTACTGGCATTCAGGCATTCTTCATGTAAAGATAACACCGCCTGAAAAAAATCCTTGCACAGAGGCAGGCAGCCACCTTGGTGATCCCTGGCTAACATGTGGCATATACTAAAAAAAAAGAGAGAGAGAAAGCCATGGTGGCACAGTGATTAGAAGACACCATTGCACGCTAACTCTGCCCACTGCCAGGAGTTTGATCCTAACCAGCTCAAGATTGACTCTCCTTTCCATCCTTCCGAGGTTGGTAAAACGAGGGCTCAGATTATTGGGGGCAACATGCGGACTCTGTAAACCGCTTAGAGGGTGCTAAAAAGCGACCTGAAAATGTATATAAGTCAAATGCTATTGCTCTTACTTTAATTTTTATCACTGCAGCCACAGTGGACACTTAAGCTTACATTTTACTGTTTGAGATCAGCTACATATTACTAAGTCTATTTCACACACACACAAAAATAGACTACAGGGAGAAAATAGATTTTCTGCTGCCATAAACAACAGATCTAGTCTCATCATTTTCCAGGATCAATACAGAGTCTCGTTTTCCTTTTTGTCTTCCTTTGTCCTTTTGTTCCATGTATACTTCCAGGTGGGAATCCATACCATGTTAATGCACATTCATGCAATGCAATGCCCTATATAAGAGAAATACATCCTTTTCATTAAGTATACCCCATATTTCTCTTATATAGGGCATTGAGTTGCATGACTGTGTATTAACATGGTAGGAATTACCACCTGGAAGTATACATGGAACATCGCAGTATTTTAATATCTGTGCCTCCCCCCAATCCTCTGAAGTTGTTTTTTCTGAGAAGTGGGATTGAGTTTTCAGTGGTAATTTATGCTTTATTTCAGGTCAAGCTTCCAGGATATTACTGTTTGCCACTTACAGAACTTGATCTTGTGAAGATATTCACCACTATTGCAAAACTTCACCTTATGTTGTATCCTTCTTTGTAACCTATAAACAATGTTAAGAAGCTAAAAGAGTATTTCAGCATTTCCTCCTGTATAAAACTCTTTTTTCCCCCACTTGGCTTAGAAAGGAATGTTCTGTTTAAGTATCTGCCAGTATGAGTTGTTGACCTGGGTGATATTTGCACACATCATAACTATTGTAATCACATCTGCATATGTTGAAGGCACTTTGGGGCATTCTGCAATGGTTTCCACATAATAGTTTCCAGACATTTATGATCCAGTTGGATCTATGCTGCCTGACCAAATGTAAACTGATGGAAGCTTTCCATGTCAAATTATACAGCCAACAATTCTTTCTCAATCTATGCGTAACCTCATTTAGTTTCAGATAATGCTCTGCTGGCATAGGTAGCTGTTATTGTAACAAGGCAGTTCTAAGGCATCCCCCTGTAATGCAAATTGGCCTGCTTTTTTCAATATCTTCATAGGACATCGAATAATAGAGTTGGAAGGGGCCTTGGAGGTCTTCTAGTCCAGCCCCCTGCTCAAGCAGGAGACCCTATATCATCTCAGACAAATGGTTGTCCAGTCTCTTTCTGAAAACCTTTAGTGATGGAGTACCCACAACTTCTGAAGTCAAGCTGTTCCATTCGTTGATTGCTCTCACTGTTAGGAAATCTCTCCTTAGTTCTAGGTTGCTTCTCTCCTGGGTTAGTTTCCAACCATTGTTTCTTGCTTTGCCTATTGGTGCTTTGGAAAACAGTTTGACCCCTTGTCTTTGTAGGAGCCCCTCAAATATTGGAACAGTGCTATTCATTGATAACCTGAATACAGCAGGTCTTATGCTTGCTTCAAACAGACTTTCTTGTTTCTTGGTTTCATTCCTTATGTATTCACCATGATACAACTAAATTCATTTGGTATTTCCAGAATTATTGCTAACACACTTCACTAGCATACCACAACCACCCAAAGGCATACTTTTGATGTATGCCTTTGGGTGTATTTCTGTGGCTGATTTACTTTAATTGCCAGATAATGCTAAATAAGGCAAAGTCACGGGACATCCATGGTACAAGAATGTTCTAAAGTACTAATCACAAAAAAGTATTTTATCAATGTATTTGGTCTTTAGTCATAACCTTGTCATACATGACACAATGGATATATTAGGTTTTATAAAGGACAGTTTTGTGGTATCAATATCAGTATTGTTTCAATAAAAATAATTTCCAACAAAGTAAATTATTGTACACACAAAGGTATTTTCAATATGAAGTATTTCTGTTTGCCATAGATAATCTCCCTACATTTTATTTCTAAAAAATTAAACAGGAGTTTTAGAATATCATTCTGCTTTATCACGATAGCTGATTTCATACATAAATAGGGTTATAAGTCAGATGAGTAAAATTTTTCACATTTATTTGCACACCAGCTTTTAGTACACAACTAGACCATTTTCAATTCACTTTTTGCTAAGTCCAAGTACCTGCTCCCACTCATTTTCAAAGCACCAGAAATATCAGTTTTGGGACCTTCTAGCAAATCCCACCAATTGCACTGCTTCTTTCTGTGTCTCTGTGTGTGCATAAGCTGCATAATACATTATTGTAGCTCTGAGACAGTGCAATAAACCAGCTTAGTATTCTTTTACAAAACACAGCAATAACAGTAAATGGATATTTTAGTCATATTTTCTTTTTTTTATAACCCATTTAGTATGATATTGTTTTTCCTCTGCTGACTTCCAAGACTGATAATTTCTGTTATGTGAAGTGTATGGGATATTTCTCCAATAGCCTTCTAGATCTAGCAATGTTTCTCTTCCTATCAGCCACACAACCCTTGACTATAATGATTTCAAATTACAAATCTTCATTCTTAAGATTTTTCTTTAGCAGTAACAGCATACAGACATTTTAAATAAAATAAATTAATAGATGAGCTTGTATGTTACAGAAAGAGACAAGCTGAATTACTCTGGAAACTGGATCAGTTATAAATTAACATTACAACAGTTCTGTACTTAATTATTTTACGGAATGACAAAATGGAATGGAAATAGCTAAAACCTAGCTCTGATTTATTTATTGACACCAAAGTAATTGAAGGCTTGCCCCATCCAGATAAATGGGACAGAGAATAGAAAGTTAAAAATAAGAAGCAGCTACTTTTAAAAGCACATACAGGCAGTCCCCGGGTTAAGTACATTCGACTTACGTAATACTCATACTTACATACACTTCCCTCGGGACCGGAAG